>JAABOM020096222.1:0-27484 GCA_011800125.2 Solanum clarkiae
TGATATATAATAGTTGTTGTGGTTATTGAGCTATCTGTTATGTACATTGTGAACTGTTATGCTGGACTGATTTTATGAAGGTTGTAGTTGTGGGGGTTTGGTTGGAGTGTTGGGGGTTCTGGTATTCTATATTACTTAACTTTGTGTTTAGTAGTTCACTTGCTGAGTACCGTATGTTTGGTACTCATCCCCCTTGCTACAACAATTTTGTAGGTTGTGAGCCTGAATTGTCGCGATACTCTTCACTCTTCCTTGTCCGATATTTCATGTGGAGATTGTGAGAGGTAGTTGTTTGCCATCCCACCTGACTTCTTACTCCTATTTATGATTTTGTTCTATTCTAGAGATAATATAATTTGATACTTGTATTTTCTTTCGAATCTATTGTAATACATTAGAATCTTGTGCACGTGACAACCAGGTTTTGGGGGATTTTCATTAAGTTGACTTATTATCCATAATTGAACTTTCATTTTTATTATAATTCCGCATTTTTAATGTTATAGTTAGGTTGTAGGCTGACTTGTCTTGGTGGGATAAGACGAGCTCCATGGTCGTGACAGAATATATGTAAATTAATACTACATATATTAATTAATGTAATGCAAAAGATAAAGAAAAGAGAAAATCAAATACGTTACATAGGAGAATAACATACGTTTCAGGAAAAAAGAAAAGAAGAAAAGTATTCCTGTAAATGTGATATAATGGTTCTTTAATACCATTAATATCCATTATACGTTTTTTCTTTTTCTTTGAAACTTATCTATTGAAAATTCTATATAAGTTGGCTTTGTGAACATTAATATACATCAACCAACAAAAGAAGAAATATAAAAACTTCCTCCTTTCTTCTTCTTAATATTTTCTGGCCAATTAGTTTTTGGGCAACCTTCAACTTTCAACCACAAGTGCACGTGTTTGAGAGTAACTGGGGAACTTTGGGGAGCGATTGGCTAGAGCGATTTGCACTGGAGTCGGTATGAAATCGCTTTCAAGGCAGTGGCTTGCCATGACACAGTTGTTATAATAAGTTATTTAATTCTAGTCCAACATCAATATTGTAGTGTTTTTTCCAACAAACATAAGGATTGTTTTTTCCTACGCGTGCTAGTTTTAGCTTCATATCAAATAATCCATATCTATAGTCTTTCGTCATTTCTTGTTCTGCCTATATTCAACCCTTGCATTTGTTTCGATCTCTCACTTTTTAGACAACACTTCTCTCCCCACTTTCAAACTCCAACATCCTCGCAACAATCATCATGTCATGATTGTGTATACACTCCTAAGAGAATATTTTTTTGGGATTATTGAAAAAGTTCTGATTTCTTGCATCAATGGCGGATTTTAGCACTCCTAAGAAGATTTCTAGATGTAAACACTCATAACTCATAAATATTTAAAAGATGCATATGTTTTAATTTAAATACTGAGAAATTCAATAAATGTTTAGAACATTTTTCATTTTGAACTTTATGTATGTTTATTGATGTTTGTTAATAAGAAATTTTGATACGTAAGTATGGTTGAAATTCATCATTACAAGTACCATTTCGTTGTAATGTATACATAATGTAGGTATCACATGTGAACCTCTTGATACAAATATCTGCGACTCCTGAAGGTTCTTGATTATATGCACTAACTCTTGTTGATTGTATTGTCAATGTATATATTATTGAAATACTTCTATCAAACATAAAGCTTTGATATTTTTTACTCTTGTTTTTCGGTAAAGAGAGAACTTTGATTCATTATACACTATGTTCGAATACATTCCTTTTTTTTTGGTATTTTGTCATGATTTGATTTATTGACTAGTGATGACATCTACCATAATCTATCAGTAGGTAAGTCAATTCGTAACTCGGAACTACAAGTAGTGGGTTAAGGGTGGAAACTAGAAAGTCATTTACACACTAACTATTTAAGTGACCTACTACACACCTATAAGACTCAAAAGTTTTAACCCTTCTCATCCCAAGCCCCAGATATCAGGTGGAGAGTGAGACACACTTGCCCCCTTTTTTTAAAGCAAAAAGGTAGATATGGGCATAACATATAGATACCAATTAGTTACTCAATACATGAAAATAAACAAAAGTTTCAGAACTAGGATTAAGTTCATTCCTAAGGGACAACTAAAATGGACTACCAGAATTGCATCAAGTCACCACATAGATGAAGCTAGTGATTCTCTTAATGAACTGCTTCATCGTCTTCTGCTTTTTATCAATATGATTGCTGAGTCATAGAAATACGACTCTTATAACGCTTTAAAAAAAGGAGTGTTGCGTGTTCTCAAGCAAATTTGTTATTTTGATGTTCGCTTTTGTTGTTTTTCAAGAAAAGTTATTAAAGGCGTGGATAAAGGGATGAACAATAGAAAAATGAACGCAAAGAAGCCAAAGAGTGGGCATCTGGAGCCCTTCATGGGTCAGGTGATATCATTCTAACCATAAAAATACATGTGGAAGTGGCCGAGGAAACAATGGAAGAAACAAAGTCAAGTGAAGTGCCACGTGGACCTTCAGGCTCATGTGATTGTCCACGAGTCGTGAGGCCCATCATGGTCTCACACTTGGCAGTGATGGGACGGCGTGGCACAAGAGCGGAGAGCAAAACATCAAAGGCAATCCCCACAGCATATTATACGAGTCGTGAAGTGTGAGACGGGTCGTGCCCCCTGCCATCAAAGTGATGTAAAAGCAAATTACTCTCGAAAATCATGCATAGTGAACAAATAGTAGCTGACGAGGCTTATCACAGGCTGTGTGACTAACCAGGTTCGTGACATGGGCCATGGTGATGAGTGGGTATCACAAAAAGTTAAAGGGGAATGAGACTGTCCATTTCACGGACCGTCAAAAGCCACACAGACTGTTTACCTGCATGTGAGGAGTGACATCGGAGCAAGTGTTGAAGACCCAAGTATAGCCACATGGATTGTTTGACGGTCCATCAACCGTCATAGGGGTTGTGTGGTGGCCCGTGTCCATGCTGACGTAATTTTTTTATTTTAAATTGGATTAGTTTTTTCTTGTATATAAATAGTATTTTTATTTTGTTTTTAGGTAGTCTTGGACAATTGAAGATAGAAAACTCAAGAAAACACTATTTGACTTGTAATTCCATTGAATTTTGTAGATTTCTACTATCTTATTCAAGATTGTGATCTGTGGATTCTCTAATTCTTCAATAGTAAGTTCTTCATTATGAATCCTATTTATTATTGTGGGTTATCTTTCGTGAACATGCTAAGCTAAACCGACAACTAGGGTTGTGGGAACCATGACAAATCGATAAGATAGATGAATATGGGGTAAATCTTGGGATTGATTAGTGTATATATCATAGTAATCTTCATTATAATTTCTTCCTTGATGAGTCGGCACATTAGGGTAAGTCTTTGTTCATTACATGCATGAAAGAGATGTTTTGATTAGGAAAAGAGTTCTACAATGGAAATTCGGGGTTTATAACCTAGTCTAAGTACTTGAGACCGAAAGGTGAGAATATTCTGGGATTGACAAAAAGAGTTAGAAAGTATATGTTCTGAGACCAAAAGGTGATGAAGAATATGCATCTAAGAAGGACCGAGAGGTGAATTAGATGTTACATAACTTGTTAGATCTTGTATACGTAATCATGAACGAGTTTACCACTAGATTTGGCTATCGCATTAGATGTCGTGGGAACACAATCCTAGCTTCGGATAAATTATCTAAAATCTAGATGTCTTTACACTCATTTGTTACTTTATTTTAGTAAGTTAGTTTATAAAAACCAAAATCCCCCCATTTACTTTATGCACTTCTGTTTCGGGAATAGATATTACATCTGAAAATGGTGCTAATAAATTTATTCTCACGCATTCCCTATTGGATCGACCTCAACTCTGGTTGAGTTCTATATTTGATCAACGACCACTTTACTATTCCTTTTGAAGTGTAAATTTGGGCGTATCAAATTTTGGCGCTGTTGCCGAGGAGTACAATGAAGTAATAGTCTGTTAGTTGCAATTTTAAGTTTGTAATACTAGTCCCTAATTTTGCTTTTGTTTCTTGTTTTTGTTTCTTGGTAGGGAACCAGCGTTACATGCCTAACACCTGAAGTAAGGGTGAAACACTTGTTCCCTATGACCCCCGAGTGAGCTTAATTAATCCGCAGAATGAATGCCCAAGAACGTGAAGCACTGAGACAGAGAGAGTTGGCCATGAACCCTGTAGGTGGGGGAAACAATGGTATGGGTGACAATGACAATGGTGGCAATGAGGTACCACTGGCAGCACCACTTAGACAGGTTCCGCTGCCCGGTGTAAGACCCCAAGTGCCTCAGCAGCCCCAAGCAGTGAATGATGATGATGAGGGTGCTGGAACTACTGAGGTAATTGTACTTCCCCCACTGCCCACATATGTTAAGTTTAATATCACTAGCACTATGTTGTAGATGCTACAGTTGAAAGGGTTGTTCAGCGGAGCAACTACTAAGGATGCAAATCAGCATGTCCTATACTTTCTGGCGACATGCCAATCTTCTGAGATTCTAAGGGCTAGTCAGTAGGCAATTAGGTTCAGTTATTCCCATTGTCTCTTTCTGGTGCAGTGACTAAGTGGCTAAACGAGCTTCCACATGATTCCGTCCGCACTTTGGGGGAGTTAAAGGAGGCATTCTTGGAGAGGTTCTTCTCCACATCAAGATAGCTGAAAATCATATATGACATTGGGTCTCACAAGCAACTGTCGAATGAAGCACTACATGAGACTTGGGAGAGATTTAGGCAGAAGCTCAAGTAGTGCTCCGATCATCTCCTCACATATGAGCACTTGAAAGTAATCTTCTATATGTCCTGCAACTTTGTCACAAAGCCTATCATTGATGCTGCTTGTGGGGGATCATACATATCTCGGACTTTCCCAAACATAGTGGTGAGCTTAGATCAGGTAGCCAAAAATAATAGGGCATGGTACACTAGATATGGAGACTGCTTGGGGCTCGTCTTTGAGATAACTGCGGAACAACGATAGAAGAAGAAGAAGGAACGGCATTAAGACATGGCCCATATGAAGACGCAACTGGACTTGCTGGCAAAGTAGTTCTTAGACGGAGGCGCAGAAAAGGTAAAAGGTATAGACACAATGCCCAGGTACGATGATCAAGGTTATAATTATGATAAGAAGGCGAACCTCTTAGGCATCCAGGGGGTTACTAGCCATTCAATGCCAGTAATCAAGGTCGGAACTATGGTCGTGATCAGAACTATCAAGGAACCTGGCAGAAAAGAGATGACTATAGGAACCGTGAGCATCAGAATGATAGTGGCGGAATGTCACGACCCAAGCCTAGGGCCTAGATATGACACGACGCATGGGGAACCCGAAGGGACCCCAAGCAAGCCTTTTAACATATTATTACACATCCTTAGTCACAGAAGCAAGAAAACAACAACAAGAGATAGTAAATAGGGATAATTAGGGCTAAGGGACAACTTTCATATCATAATCATCAAGAGTCAAGAGAGAGTCAAAGCTCATAGCATAATACCTATCATGTCCAACAACACCTCTACTACATAGATGAGAGTGAGGGCCAAGACAAGCAACCGAGCTTACCCTCATAGTCAATATATACATAAAAGAAGGATTGTCTTATAACATAGCATAAGATCATAAACATCATCCTCGGAATGGAGGACTCAATAATAAGCTTAGGAGAAATCGTACTAGCTACGTTGAGGAGGACACTCAAGTGGGGCGCCGGTTCCTACATGGTGACAGTGACATCATGTGGGAATAAAGTATGCGTTAGTACATTTTGAATGTACTAAGTATCTAGGATGTAATCCAACAAGAGATAAGTAACATAATCGAAATGCATAAGCATAGGCAATGAGTAGCATATAACAATATGACATGCATGGAAGATGCTTGTAGTAAATCATGCTTATATAGAATGTAACACATGTGTAAGGAGTAACTATTATTAGTGCAATCCAAGGCCTTCCACCTCCTTAGAGAGACAATTGAGGTACGAACCTCTCAATAGGTTGATGAGGTATAAACCCCCAACATGGTTGATGAGGTACAAACCTCCCAACATGGTTGATGAGGTACAAACCCCAAACATAGTTGATGAGGTACAAACCCCCCCCAACATGGTTGATGAGGTACAAATCCCCCAACATGGTTATCAAGGTACAAACTCCTCGATATGGTTACATGGGCCTACCACCTCCCGATGAGGCTATCGAGGTACAAACCCCTCAACAAGGTTATCCGGGCTTATAACCTCTCGAGTGAGGCTTGGTCATTCCCAACACTATAAAGATAATATTATACACATACAATTCTTTCATCATCATAAAGTCATTCAACTCATAAGATATGTATTGGACCTTCAACTCCTCAAGAAATCATAACTGGACATTTCATCAAACACTTGGAAGGTGTGTAATGCTAGTAAAATCATGTAATTCAAGAGTGGAATCATGCTAGAAAATTTAGTGTAAAATCATCAATAGATACTTGGTAACACCCTCAAGCAATATACATCAAAACCCTTCATCGAATGTCACAATAGATCTTGATATCATAGCTTAAAACATGCTAAAACAATCACCATTTCATAAATCCCAACATAGTGAGCAGTGAAATTCATAATAAGTAAGACCCATGAGTAAATCAACTTTAAATCGTGTAATTTTAGGTAAAATGAAGCTTGAGCATTATGGGTAAAAGGAACCAATGAAAGGAACATACCTTAGCTTTGGAGAATTCCTTGAAGAGGATTTGAAATGGAGACTTGAAGCTTGGATGAGAACCTTATAATCTGGATGAGTTTTTAGACTTGAATTTGGGAGTGAAATATTTGGCTAAATATTTGAGTGAGTATTAGGGAATATTGAATGATATGAGGGTGAAATATGTCTAAGTATAGGTAATTTCACGTTTAGGAACACTTAGACCCAAGACCAAGAAGTCTTGGACCAAACAAGAAATGCAGTCAACAAAATACATATCTACACGCCCTGGCCACGTCGCGCCAGGGGCGCGCAGAGCTCATTGGAAATTGAATTTTAGAAATTTGAAATTGCTAATTGTTTGCTGTTAAATCGGGGTTAGACCATCTCCCACTCAATTTGACCCCTGATCAAGAATATGAAGTCAGATTTTTGATATCGTGAAGGGATTTGAGATGTATAGAAATTACGATTCCGAAAACTTCTGAGGCACATTTTTGGGCACTTTTTGGGGTCGTTTCAATATCTCCCTCTTGGGAACATTCATCCCCAAATGTTAAAGAAATGTATATAAAAGACGTAACCATGACAATTTCAGCCCACATAGAGATATAACAATGTACTTAAACATCATTTCAAAAATATCATCATAAGTGTAAAATCATCATAAACTTGTCAATTTAAACATGAATGTATGCAATGACATGAGAGCTGAACTTAAGACTTGAGTCATAGAGAGGACTTAGATTGATACTTTAAGCTTGAATAGAGTGGAAAAGGTAAGGATATTGCTTTTGCATGTCCGCTTCAGCCTCCCAAGTACAGTTTCAACTTGTTGATTCCTCCAAAGGACCTTAGCGGAAGCCATATCTTTATTCCTCAACCTCTTCACTTATATATCCAAAATCTGAACTGGAACCTCTTCATAGGTCAAATTGTCTTCAAGAACACCCACATCATCAAGAGTCACAAAAGCATTAGGGTCTCCAAACATTTCCTTCAACATGGATACATGAAAGATTGGATGAACCAAATCCATCACACTAGGCAATTCCAATTCATAAGCTACCTTACCAATCCTCCTCATTATCCTATAAGGACCCACATCTCTTAGACATAACTTTCCCTTCTTACCAAAACGAACCACACCCTTCATAGGTGGCACTTTCAAATAAACCCAATCACCAACTTTGAATTCAAGATCCCTTCTCCTCATATCCGCATAGGACTTTTGGCGACTTTGGGTCATCTTCAGCCTTTCTCTGATCATCCTAACCTTCTTAATAGCCTCCATAACTAGATTTGGTCCCAATAAAGCCACCTCTCCAACCTCAAACCACCCAACATGGTGATCTACAACGTCTACCGTAGAGAGCCTCAAAATGAGTCATACCAATGCTAGAATGATAGCTATTGTTATAGGAAAACTCAATCAATGGAAGATGATCATCCCAACTTCCCTTAAGCTCCAATACACAAGCCCTAAGCATATTCTCAAGTGTTTGGATAGTTCTTTCGGCGTGGCCATCCATTTGAGAGTGAAAGGTCGTACTAAGTTTAACTCTTGTACCAAGACTCCTTTGAAAGGACCTCCAAAAGTGTGAAGTAAATTGAGCACCACGATTTCATATGATGGACAAAGGAACCCCATGCAACCTCACCAAGTCATGAATGTACAATTTAGCATAATCGTCAGCCTCATATGTGGTCTTAGCTGGTAGAATGTGAGCCAATTTTGTCATCCCATTAACCACAACCCAAATAGAATCAAAGTCTTGGGCAACCGAACCACAAAATCCATAATAATCTCTTCGTACTTTCAAGTAAGAATCTCTATGTCTTGTGCTAGGCCACCCGACCTTTGGTGTTTGGCTTTTACTTATTGACAACTATGACAACCGAAAACAAATTTGACAATGTCCCTCTTCATGCCTCCCCACCAATACACATTCCTCAAATCTCTATACATTTTGGTAGAACTGGGGTGAATAGAATAGGAAGAGTTATGAGCCTCATCAAGAATATTTTCTCTCAAGCTGTCAACACAAGGCACACACAACCTACCTTGGTACTTAAGGGCACCATCTACCCCTTGGGAGAAAACCTCCACCTTGCCCTCTTTCATCAAGGCCTTAAATTCTAACAAGAAGGGATCAAGATCTTGCTTTGCTATCACCTCATCAACCAAGGAAGACTTAGAACCATCAACAACAACAACAATACCATTACTAACCTCTTCTAACCTAACCCCCAATCTAGCCAACCGATGGACCTCCGTAGCCACCTCTTTACCACTACCATCAACGTGAGCTAGGCTAACCACAGACTCCCTACTCAAAGATCTGTCACAATATTAGCCTTACTGGGATGATAATGCACACTCATATCATAATTCTTAAGAAGTTCTAGCCACCTTCTTTTTCTCAAGTTAAGATCTTTTTGAGTGAAGACATATTGGAGGCTTTTATACACATTAACATGCACCCCATACAAATAACGTTGCCAAATTTTCAAACAAAACACTACGGCGGCCAATTCAAGGTCATGAGTAGGATAGTTTTTTTATGAACTTTGAGTTGTCTAGAAGCACAACCTATCATCTTACTATTTTGCATTAGAACACAACCCAAACTAACTCTAGAAGCATCACAATACACAACAAACCTCTCTAGCCCTTCCGGTAGTGATAATATAGGAGCAGACACAAGCTTATCTTTCAATGTTTGGAAACTCCTTTCACACTCCTTGGTCCACAAAAATTTGGCTTTCTTTTGAGTCAACTTGGTCATGGTAGAAGCAATAGAAGAGAACCCATTCACAAACCTCCGATAGTAACCCACTAAGCCCAAGAAGCTCCTAATATCCGACGGGGTCAATGGTCTAGGCCAATTTCTAATCACATCCATCTTTTTAGGATCTACTTTTATACCATCCCCCGACACCACATGTCCTAGGAAGGCAACCTCTTTCAACCAAAATTCACATTTTTCATACTTAGCAGACAACTTCTCCTCCCTCAACCTTTGTAGCACAACCATCAAATGACCCATATGCTCCTCCTCACTATGAGAATAGATCAAAATATCATCAATGAAGACCACAACAAATGAATCAACGTAGGGTTTAAAGACCCTATTCATAAGATCCATGAAGATAGCTGGTGCATTGGTCAACCTAAAGGAAATCACAACAAACTTATAATGCTCATACTTAGTTTGGAAGTCCATCTTAGGAATATCACACTCCCTCACCTTCACTTGGTGATACCCGGACCAAAGATCAATCTTAGAGAAGTGGCTAGTCCCTTGCAATTGGTCAAACAAATCATTAATTCTCAGAAGAGGATACTTATTCTTGATGTTAACCCTATTAAGTTGGTAGTATCAATACACATTCTAAGAGACCCATTCTTCATCTTCACAAACAACACCGGTGCACCCCAAGGTGATTGGCTAGGCCCAATAAAACCCTTCTCCAACAAGTCCCTCAATTGTTCCTTCAACTCCTTTAACTCCGCCAGGGCCATACAATAAATGGAAATACAAATGGGTTGAGTATCGGGGAGGATGTCTATACCAAAGTCTATTTCCCTTTCGGGAGGAACACCAAGAAGGTCATTTGGAAAGACATCAAGAAACTCATTTACAATCGGAACAGACTCTATGAAAAGGACTTTAGACTCCATATCCCTAACCCTCACTAGATGATAAAGACACCCCTTAGAGATCAATTTACGGGCTTTAATGCAAGAGATGAACCTACCTTTGACCACCACATCACGACTCTCCTACTCAAGGACGGGTTTATTTGGGAATTGGAATTTGACCCTACGGGTTCTATAATCAATAGAGGTATAGTATGCATGCAACCAATCCATCCCAAGAATGGCATTAAAATCAACCATATCTAACTCAGCAAGATCACAAGGCAATATTAATTTTATGCAAGATATAAATGGGACAATTTTTATAGACCTTCTTAGCAACAATAGATGCATCAATAGGAGTAGACACCTCATATGACTCACACAATAATTTAGACTTAACGTGAAACTTTTTGGCAATAAAAGGAGTAACAAAAACAAAGAGTGGCACCTGAATCAATAAATGCATACATATCAAAATCAAAGACTTTCAACATACCGGTGATGACATCAGGCACCTTATCAACCCTTTGCCTCCCATGCAAAGAATAAAACCGATTGTGCCTTAGGGAACAATCTTTTCAGCCACCTCTCCCCGAAGGAACCACATTACTACCTTGTGGACGAATCTCCTTACCCTTGTTGCGATTTCGAGGGCAGTCCACCACCTTATGCCTAACTTCCCCACAACCATAACAAGCATTAGTATCCCTCAAGCACGGGCCACTATGACTCCTACCACATTTTGGACACCCACCATTAGGAACTACACGCCCAACACCTTGGTCCCTTGGAAAGTCATTGACAACTCTCTTTTGAAAAGCATGAGAAGACCCTTGGTCTTGATGGAACCGGCCACCCTTTTGACTTTGGAACTTACCATCAAAACGAGCCCTCTTAGCCTCATAACCCCTCATCTTCCTCAACTTTTCCTCCTCCATTTTTTGGTATAGGTCATCAAATGGGAGAAATCCATGTCACTAATCAACATAGCGTACCAACATTCCTCACTCACCAAGTTGGACACACCCATCATGAACTTGTTCATTCTAGAACTTGGGCAGCATACTTTGATAGTTGGTTGAACTTGAGGGCATACTCCCTCACACTCATAGACCCTTGTCTCAAATTCGTAAACTCCACCAATTTAGCTTCCCTAAGCTCACAAGGGAAGAATCGATTAAGAAAAGACACCTTGAACTCCTCCCAAAGCACTACATTGTTGACTACCTTCTCCTCCTTCCATACTATATTTGTGCCACCCCTTTGAGTTGGTAGGCCGCCAACTCTTCCTTATCTTTTGACCTCACACCCATGATAGCCAACACCATGTAGACCTCATCAATGAACACTTAAGGGTTTTCATCTACCTTAGATTCATATAATTCCAAGGGATTTATCCCCATGAAGTCTCTCACCCGAGAAGCTGATATAGGAGCATGAGGGGCTTGGGCCCCTTGGTTAGCTTGGTTAGCCACAACTTGGGCAAGCAAAGTGACAGCATCCCAAAGCTCTCCATGAGCCGGTTGCTCCTGGGTGTGAGGGATCTTTTTCCTCTTATGTTAGGCATGATCTATCATAGCAAAGAACAATCGTTAGGGGAAAAACCTTACTTTAACTCTATTGCACGACATAGAATGTGAAGAAGGGAAACATTTCCTAAAACATCTCATAGCCTCTTACTCATAGTTATGGTGCACAACACAACCATGAATAAGACTCTAATCGACGCGGTGTGTTGGACTCCGAGGATCTAACAACCTAGTGCTCTGATACCAAGTTTGTCACGACCTAACCCTAGGGCCTAGACTTGACATGGCGCATCGGGAACCCTAAGGGACCCCAAGCAAGCCTCTTAACATATCATTACACATCCTCGGTCACGGAAGTAAGAAAACAGCAACAAGAGATAGTAAATAGGGATAAAAGGGCTAAGGGACGACTTTCATATCATAATCATCAAAAGTCAAGAGAGAGTCAAAGCTTATAGCATAATACATATCATGTCCAACAACACCTCTACTACATAGATAAGAGCGGGGGCCAAGATAAGCAACCGTGCTCACCCTTATAGTCAATACGTACATAAAAGAAAATAGTCTTAGAACATAGCATAAGATCATAAACATCGTCCCCAAAATAGAGGACCCTCCAACAAGCTTAGGAAAAATCATACTAGCCACATGGATGAGGATGCTCAAGTGGGGCTCCAGTTCCTACATGGTGACATCATATAGGCACAGAGTATGCATTAGTATGTTTGAATGTACTGAGTATGTAGGAAGTAATGCAACAAGAGATAAGTAACATAATCAAAATGCATAAGCATAGGCAATGAGTAGCATATAACAATATGGCATGCATAGAAGATGCTTGTAGTAAATCATGCTTATATAGAATGCAACACATGTGTAAGGAGTTTCCATTATTAGTGTAATCCAAAGCCTACCACCTCCTTGGAGAGGCGATTGAGGTACGAACCCCTCAATAGGTTGATGAGGTACAAACTCCCCAACATAGTTGATGAGGTATAAATCTCCTAATATGGTTGATGAGATATAAAACCTCCCAATATAGTTATCAATACAAACCCCTCAACATGGTTTCACGGGTCTACCACCTCCCGAGCAAGGCAATCGAGGTATAAATCCCTTAATAAGGTTACTCAGGCCTACAACCTCCCTGAGTGAGGCTAGGTCATCCTCAACACTATAAAGACAATATCATATACATATATTACTTTCATCATCATAAAGTCATTCAACTCATAAGACACACATTGGACCTTCAATTCCTCAAGAAATCATAATCGGACATTTTATCGAACACTTGATGGGTGTGTAATGCTAGTGTAAAACCATGCAATTCAAGAGTGGAATCATGCTAGAAAATGCAGTGTAAAATCATCAATAGATACTTGTAACACCCTCAAGCAATATACATCAAAACCTTTCACCAAATTTCATAATAGATCTTAATTTCATAGCTCAAAACATACTAAAACAATCACCATTTCATAAACCCCAACATAATGTGTAGTGAAATTCATAATAAGTAAGACTCATGAGTAAATCAATTTTAAATCATCCAATTTTAGGTAAAAGGAAGTTTGGGCATCATGAGTGAAATGAATCCATGAAAGAAATCCCCATACCTTAGCTTTAGAGAATTCCTTGAAGAATATTTGAAATGGAGACTTGAAACTTGGATGAGAACCTTAAGATCCGGATGAGTTTTGAGACTTGAATTTAGGAGTGAAATATTTGCTAAGTACTTGACTGAGTATTGGGGAATGTTTTGAATGATATGAGGGTTAAATATAGCCAAGTATAGGTATTGTCACATTTGGGAATACTTAGGCCAAAGACCAAAAAGTGTTGAACCGAACAAGCAAAGCAATCAAAAAAGTACACATCTGCATGCCCTGGCCGCGTCGCGCTAGGGGCGCGCAGAGCTCACTAGAAATTGCATTTTGGAAATTTGAAATTACTAATGTTTGCTCTTAAATCGGGGTTAGACCCATTCCCCACTCAATTTGACCCCCGGATCAAGAATATGAAGTCGAATTTTTGATATCATGCATGAATTTTGAGATATATAGAAATTACGATTCTGGGCACTTTCAAGGCACATTTTTGGGTACTATTTGGGGTCATTTCATGGAAACTTAAATTTAGAAGAGATGATAGGAAAGGTTCTTGACAAAGTTGAGTCTACCGAGGTAGGGATGCAAGATACAAAAGGAGAGATGTCCAATGTTTGGCAGATGGTCGACTCGTATTCCACCTTGATCACGCAACTAGAGCAGCAGATAGGGCAATTATCAGCATCAGTAAATCAGAGAAAAGTTGATTCACTTCCTAATAACACTATTCAGAACTCAAAAAAATGATGGTCATTGCATAACAGTAACCACGAGGAGCGGTAAGGTACTGTCTGACCCTATTGTGCCCAGTAATACAGGTATGGATGAAGTTAAAGGCAAGATGCCTAACCCCGTAGATGTGCATGTTGATGATTTGAGTGAAGAAGCTGAGCTGACACCAGCAGAGCTTGAGGTTGCTAAAGAGCCTGATATGACACCACCAGTGACAACCTCTGCCAACCATTCCTAATCCACCACCATTATTCCCACAAAGGTTATAGAAAAGGGTTGCAGATGGCAAGTTTCAGAAGTTCTTGTCTATGTTAAAAGAGCTATTAGTGAACATCCTTCTAGTAAAGGTACTTGTGCAGATGTCGGGCTACGATAAGTTCATAAAAAACTTAGTGACTAAGAAGAGGACAGCATGATCGAGCCGACAAACAATTTCCACCACAGTAGTGCCATTGCCACAGGATCTCTTGTAGAATAGAAGGAAGATCCGGGAGCCTTCACTGTCCTGTGTACCATTGGAGCATTTGACTTTGCAAGAGGTCTCTGGGATCTAGGTGCCAACATCAACTTGATGCCATTGGCAGTATATAGGCAGTTGGGCATAGGAGCCCCCATGCCAACTATAATGCGGCTACTTATGGCAGACAGATTGGTGAAGCGGCCCGTGGGGATTTTATATTATATGCTAGTCCATGTGGGCAAGTTCATCTTTCCTGTGGACTTTATCATTCTGGACTGCCAGGTAGATTTTGAGGTTCCCATCATCCTTGGGAGACCATTTTTGGCTACTGGCAGGGCACTGGTAGATGTAAAGTGAGGGGAGCTGACTTTCAGACTTAATACTGAAGAGGTGAAATTTATTGTGTGTGTTGCAATTAAGAGACCTAAGAGGTAGATGTGATGTCTATCTTAGATGTGGAAGATGATTGTCTTTCTGAGATCCCACTTGAGAAAACAATGAGTGTAGACACACTCGCAATAGTGTTGATAAACTTCCCAAAGGATGGCATTAATGGGTATGCAGACACCATGAATGCATTGCAAGGTAGGGGAACCAGTAGCTAGCTAATCCTTCCATCGAGGAGCCTTCAGCTGTGGAGCTCAAGGAGCTGCCCCAGAAAGTTGGACTTAGACCTACAGAATAGGTCTACACCACTAGCTAAACCTTCCATCGAGGAGCCTCCAGCTGTGGAGCTCAAGGAACTATGTCAACACCTAAGGTATGTATTTTTAAGCACTGACAACACTCTTCCTGTGATAGTGGCTGGAGATATCCAAGAAAACCAGGTGAAGGCAGTGTTGGGGGTCCTCCTAAGGTTCAAGCGAGCTATTGGTTGGACCATTGTAGATGTCATAGTGATTCCCCTAGGGATATGCATGTACAAGATCAAATTGGAGGATAACTATGTGCCCAGTATTGAGCACCATTACAGGCTAAACTGCCCATGCAAAAGGTGGTAAAAAAGGAGATCATCAAGTGGCTGGATGCTGGGGTGATATACCCCATTTCTGATAGCAAGTGGGTCAGTCTAGTGTAGTGTGTCCTGAATAAAGGGGGTATGACAGTGGTGGCTAATGACAAAAATGAGTTGGTCCCTTTGAGACCTGTGACTGGATGGCGAGTGTGTATGGACTACCGGAAGCTGAATAGATGGACCTTGAAAGACCATTTCCCCATGCCCTTTATGGACTAGATGTTAGACATGTTGGCAGGTAGAGGGTGGTACAGCTTCTTGGATGGGTACTTGGGCTACAATCAGATATCTATAGCGCTAGAGGATCAGGAGAAGACTACCTTCGCTTGCCCGTATGGGACTTTTGCCTTCAGAAAGATGCCTTTCGGGCTATGAAATGCCCCAACCACCTTCCAACATTTTATGATGTTGATCTTCTCCGACATGGTTGAAGACACCCTCGAGGTATTTATGGACGACTTCTCTATAGTGGGTGATTCCTTTGATGCTTGTCTATCTAATCTTAGCAGGGCACTATAGCATTATGAGTAGGATAATTTGGTGATAAATTGGGAGAAATGCCACTTCATGGTCAAGGAGGGGATAGTTCTTGGCCATAAGATTTTTGAGAAGGGCATAGAAGTGGATAGGGCAAAGATCGAGGTGATTGAGAAACTACCGCCTCCCATATCTGGGAAGGGGGTTTGAGTTTTCTTGGGCATTCAGGTTTCTACCATCAATTTATAAAAGACTTCTCTAAGATTGTACATCCATTGTGCAAGCTATTAGAGAAGGAAATAAAGTTTCATTTTGATGATAGCTGCAGGCATGCCTTTGAAACCCTAAAGCAAAAGTTGATTTCTGCACCCGTGATGGTTACACCTGACTGGACTGCCCTTTTTGAGGTGGTGTGTGATGCAAGCAAAATTGCTGAGGGTGTTGTGCTCAGACAGAAACACAACAAGATGTTCCACCCCATCT
Source organism: Solanum clarkiae (assembly GCA_011800125.2). Lineage (NCBI taxonomy): Eukaryota > Viridiplantae > Streptophyta > Magnoliopsida > Solanales > Solanaceae > Solanum > Solanum clarkiae. The sequence continues at coordinate 16,699 of JAABOM020096222.1, forward strand.
ACTATGCCATCAAGACCCTCAATGATGCTCAAAGAATTATACAGTGACTGAGCAGGAATTGCTGGTCGTGATATATGCATTCAACAAGTTCCGGGCATATTTATTGGGCACCAAATCAATAATGCACATCGGCCATACAACTTGAGATATCTAATGGCGAAGAAAGATGCTAAGTCGAGGTTGATCATATGGGTTCTCCTGCTATAGGAGTTTAACTTTGAGGTCCTAGATAGAAAAGGATCTGAGAATCAAGTAGCGGACCACTTGTCTAGATTGTAAAATGAGTCAAGAGCAAAAGATTGGTTAAACATTGATGATTCCATTCCCGATGAGTAGGTATTGGCAGCTTCGATTGACCTTATTCCTTGGTTTACTGATTTTGCTAACATTTTGGTAAGCGATATTCTGCCAGAGGGCCTTAACCATCACCAAATAAAAAAAGTTCTTTTTGATGTGCGCAGGTACTTCTGGAATGACCCGTACTTATTCCAAACATGTGCTGATGGGGTTATAAGGTGGTGCATTCCAGAAGCAAAGATGTTGAGTATCATGGAGGTCTATCACTCATCCGCAGTGGAGGGTCACCATGGTGGGGCCAGAACTGTGAAGAAGATTCTCTAATGTGGGTACTACTGGCCCACCATCTATAAAGATGCCCTCGACTTGGTAGTTGGGTGTGATCAGTGCCAGCGATAGGGCAACATCTTAAAGCGCCAAGAGTTGTCCATGACCCTAGTTCTTGAGGTAGAGATGTTTGACATCTGGGGCATTGAGTTCATGGGCCCATTTGTAAGTTCATATGGAATGAACTACATCCTGATGGCGGTGGACTATGTCTCCAAATGGGTGGAGATGGTTGCATTGCCAAACAATGAGATTAAGAGTGTTGTCTAGTTTCTTAGATGGAACATCTTTTCCAGATTTGGGACACCCATAACTATCTTCAATGACGGGGGTTCTCACTCCTGCAACAAGGTTTTCTATGCTATGCTAGCAAAATATGGAGTAAGATAGCACAAAGTAGCCACACCCTATCACTCGCAGACTAGTGGACATGTTGATGTGTCAAACAGAGAGTTTAAGGAGATCCTGACCAAGTCTGCGAATACTACCAGGATTGATTGGGTGAGGAAGCTAGATGATGCACTTTGGGCTTACAGAACGACTTACGAGACACCCATTGGTACATCCCCGTATCAATTGGTATTTGGTAAAGCCTGTCATCTACTTGTGGAGTTAGAGCAAAGGCACTTTAGGCTTTGAAGAAGCTCAACATGAATTGGGACGAGGTTGCTGACTTGAGACTAGGCCAGCTCAATGGGTTGGATGAGTTTCGTCTCCAAGTGTATGAAAGTGCAGCATTGTATAAATAGAAGATGAAGATCCAGCATGAAAAGCATATTGCCGAATGGGGTTTGAGTGCTGGTGATAAAGTGCTTTTATACAACTCCAAGCTAAGATTATTTCCAGGTAAGCTCAAGTCGAGGTGGTCAGGCCCGTACACAATTATCCAGGTGTTTCCCCATGGTGCAATTGAGCTAGAAGTAGAAAATGTGGATCGGTTCAAGGTAAATGGATAGAGGGTGAAGCAATACTTGGGTGTAGTAGAGGAGGCCTCAGTGATTGAGGTCTTGCTCCTTGGTGAAGTATAAGTAGTCAAGGCAATGTATCGTGCCATAACGTTAAATCAAGCGCTCCATGGGAGGTAACACATGCAATGTAATAATTATAATAAAAACTTTAATTTATATGTCATGCATTTTTCTTATTTTTGATTTGTTTTTCCAAGTAAATTTAGGTGGCAGTTTAGAGATAGGAAGCCTACGTAGGGTGGAAGGCATAATGGGAGGCCAACAAAGCTAAAAAAAAACTTTAATTTATATTTCATGCATTTATATTTTTAATTTGTTTTCCCAAGTATATTTAGGTCTCATTTTGGAGATAGGAAGCCTATGTAAGCTGGAAGGCATAATGGGAGGCCAAAGAAGCTGAAAGTGGCAAAGGGAGATGCTACGTGCCTCCACACGGGCCGTGTAATTCTCAACGGCTCGTGGAATAGTCCGTGCAGCAGTATGTGTATGGCCCAGGTGAGGTAATGCAAGAAAATGGTTAAGTGCCGCTGCACGGCTAGCTACACGGACCGTCAGTCGTCAAACAAGTCTTATGGCTGGTCATTTGGCACGCTTGTATGGTGCATAGGATTTCTTTGTGAAAAGATGGACAAGTGTCCCAACACGGATCGTGTAATGCTCAACAACCTATGAGGTCGGTCATGTGGGTCAGTGTGCACGAGGCCCAGGTAAGTACCACTACATTTTGCCAAGACTGGGCCAACGAGATAAAGAACGAACAAGAGTAAAACGAAGGTGATTCAAATAATGATTTCCCTGGTACCCTATGTCAATAAAAGTAAAAGAAAGAAAATAAGGGCGAAAGAAATATACCAAAGCAATGTTGTATTAGGTTGCTTGTCTTTTTGTAGTTGGATCGTCAAGTTTTTGGAATGCTCCAAATTCGACTTGAGCATCTAAATCTGGGTCAATACCAGCAAAAACATCTTTGAACAAGGTTCTAGCACCATGCCAAATGTGTCCGAAGAAGAAGAGCAAAGCAAACGAAGCATGCTCAAAAGTAAACCAACCCCTTGGACTGCTACGAAAAACACCATCAGATTTCAAAGTAGCACGATCTAATTCAAAATTTTCACCCCATTGAGTATGTCTAGCATATTTTTTTCATAATAGAAGGATCACTATAACTGACCAGTTGAGTTCACCATCGTAGAGGCTCTAAATGGGCCGTGAAGCCGTCTATACGGTGGGGGTTGACTGGTCAAACGGTTGATCAAGGTTTTTAAATAACCCCATTTTGTCCCAACAACTCACTTTTCACTTTCCCTTCTCTCTCTAACCTCACGACCCTCTCCCTCTTTCTCACTATTTCTCCCTCAAAAATCCCAAAATTTTCCGTCTTATTTGTGACGATTTGTGAGTTAATCACACAATTCATAGCTTAATCTAAGTGTGGGTCTCAAGTTTTCCAAGCAAGGCGTCTTCCTCACTGCTATTTATCAAGTATGAACTCAATTTTTTATCTTGTGGTACAGATTTAGGGTCTTGCACATGTAGATCTTGGTTCAAAATTATTTCGTTCTTGATTTAAAGAACTATAATATATGAAAATAGTATTGGACGTGCATATGGTAGTGAAAACACTATTGTTTAGTGCTTGAGTGTGTTGACCATGGTATTTCTTGATTTTTTATGGTTTGTTGGTCTATCTTGTGGGGAAATCGTGTGTACATGCTTATGTATTGATGAGTCGAGGTCTATGCTGAGAAAAATAGCATTAATTTGTGTGTTTATGCATGATTGAGCCGAAAGTCAAAAAATGGGAGGTTCGTACGATTGTTCACACGGCCCGTTTGATGTTACACGAGCCGTGTAATGCCTATGGCACGCTCCCTTGTCATCACTCATGAAGGCCTTCTAGACGGGCCTTGTCACGGACCGTGTCACATTACATGGCCCATGTAGGGTCTCGTTGACCCTATTCTATCTGCATTATTTTACCTAGGTCAATTTTAGTTTCAATTCGCATATGTTCCTTAAGTGCAATGGCCCTATGATAGACTGGGTGACAACACTCTTAAGGGTTATTGTCACTTTTATGGCATAGGGGAAGTCTGAGTACCCGTTAGTGCGCCAACCTGCTTGTGCAATAATTTCCAATGAAGTGTATTAATTTTTGGCACTTGCAGGTACTATGGATCCACGTGCAGGCTAGTCAGACATAGTGAAAGGGATGAGCCTGTGTCACGCCTCCATGACTCTCCAAGTTTTATCTAGCCATCAAGCTAGGGGTGTCTCAGGTGATGACTCCTCCAATGGGTTCGAGGTTGGCTACACAAGCAATGTCTCCCCTCACTCCCTCGTACTACACGGGCCCGTGCAGCAGGTCGATGAGAGCTCCCCAGTCTGAGGAAGGGGCTCCTCTTATGGGAGTGGCAGAGGAGGTGGAAGCCCTGAACAAAAGGAGGATACTACGGACCAAGAAGAGCAGGGGCAAACTCCGAAGGCTGAGGGTCACGACACTGAGGAGTAGGCAAATGAGATCGAACTCCGGGACAATGATGACGAGGCTATTCATTTTGCTATCTCCCGGATGACAGACCTCGAAACTACTAGGGCAGTTATTATATTTTTGATAGGCCAGTGGACAGTCCCAGGAGCTAAGGATATCTACATAACGGACTTACAAAAGGTTCTGGGGGTTCTAATGACGGCTGGCCATTTCGGAGGTTCGGGTCCTCAAGGACCAACTTGACAGAGTTTCGGAATTCGGAGATACTTTCAACTCATATAAGTTTGGTTAGATGGTGCAACCACCTGGGTACTATCGGCCTGCTATAGTTAAAGAGTTCTATTCTAATTATTCTGCTAGTCTATTGAACTCTGTATAGGGTACCCAGTCAAGGAAGATGAACAAACAGGTCGCACTTACAAGGTCCCCGCGGTCATACGTGATGGTGCATGGTACCCGAGTGAATATTTCAGAAAACACCATCAACTGATTACTATTTGGGCTAGATTACCAATGTCCTCCAGAAGGACAATTCATAGATAGACACATGTGGATTATAGATGAGGGGTGGATGTCTGATTCGTCATCTCGGGCTGAACTGTTGGGATGGATTACAGAGCGAATAGCCATTTAGGGGGTGGAGGCACCTTGGGTTACAGACCCCAAGTGTCCTATCACCAAAGCGTCTTTGATATTTGTTATAAAATTTTGGTGGTTGGTGGTGCGAGCCAGGCTGCGGCCCACAGGAAATGACAATCTACTCTAACCTTTGCATGTCTCTCTGATAGCATGCTTGATGTCTAGATATGGAGTAAATGTGGGCCAGATTATTGCTTTCAAGATGCGGGACTGGGCCTTATCTGAGAGAGTTGGCATGCCCTTCCCGTGCCTGGTTTGTGCCCTTTGCAAACAGGCCGGTGTTCCTACTACTCACTTTTTGGACAAGAAAATAGCTCCTAAGGGTGTGCCAACATTGCCCTGATTAAAGATGTCCAAAACCCTCTCATGAAGAGCATAGCAAGTTCGCTAGGGGGCCCAACAAACTTCCCCTCAACACCTCTGCAGCAACCCTTGCCATTTGAGGACTACACCACTGCCCCACCATCAGGCGTGGCTTCTGAGCAGCCCGAGGGTAGTTGTGCTGCCCCTCCAGTACAACAAGGGTATGATATGTGCTCTACAAGTTCTTGTCCAGATTGGTGATGGACCAGCGGTAGACATGCGCCATTGTTGACCAGATTATAGAAACTACTTCGCATATGGTCCAATCTCATTCACAGTGGGGGTGGTCCGACGTCAAGAAGTTCTTTTGACCAGAATCACCACCTTGCAGGGCCAAGCCAACACTCTGGAGGGATACTCCCATAGCATGTTTGGGAGTATGTTTGGGATAAAATACAGAATTTGGTTCAGATGTTGAATGATATGAAGGCCCAGATTGCTTAACGGACGGCACAGTACCAGGCTCTTACACTGGCCCCGCCTCCGGAATCTTGGATGAGACTGTTCAATGCTCCCGTGGTACTTGTTCTGGATGAGGTTTGGGGTGTTCTATTTGCCCCATCTGATGCACCCGTGCCACCTAATGATCATCCTAGGAGGAAGGACAAGGGTAAGTGATATGGCCCCCAAAATAGTCCTCCCCGTGACCCACAGAAAGAAGATGAGCGGTAGATGCTCAAGGCCACTAGGGCCAGGCGCCGAGCAGCAACTGAACAGGTGGAACGAGAGCAGCTAGCAAGAGATGTGGAATGAGTAGGAGCATTCGGTAGCACTTTTGGACCTGGTTCTACATATACTGATAGAGACCTCCCAGGAAGGTCTGATCCCACCGACACTGCTGACAACTAAGGCGTCCAAGGTATGTTTTGTCCCCTATCTGTTTGTTTATTCATGTTATGGTGTAGTGAGGACACTACACTGTCTTTTTGGAGGGGGTAGGGCATCCTGCTACTTGAGAGTTTTTCTTGCCATGTTTCTTTTCTCTCCAGTGTATTATCTAGTAGAACTGGCATGTTTAGGTCATAATATTTGTGTAAATATAAGTGTTCATAAAAGTCTAGGGTAGCCCTTGTGTTAATCTTTTTGTGATATCCCATGTTGACAATGTTAAGGTTATATGTGTTTGCATCTCATCCCGAATAACTTGCATGATTTCTGGTAAGTATGGTGTGTGTGCGGTTGGCATTCTGATGAATGAATCATGTCCGTGTGGTTTAGTGCTAATCAGTGTAGAAGATGTGCCATGTGTGTGTGAGCATAGTTGCATAATTCAGTCGACGCACTTGTGAGATAGAACTTGCCTGGTTTGTCCCACTAAAATAATTGAATGACTAGATTAGGATGTAATCTTAGGCCATTGTTGTTAACTAGTCACTTAGCCAGAAATTGACCAACCAAATGAAATTGTCCCTTTTGAACCAAAAGTTGAGCCTAAATGGACCTTTTCTTTGTAATCACCCAAATTCACTTTCCCTATCTATCTGTTGATCTTTGTTTTGGCCCTAGTCTCTCTAAGGACATTGTAAACCTCTGCCTAGGTCAAAAGACTAAGTTGAGGGTGGCTTATATTGGCCCTAGTCCCTAAGAAAGATATTGTGAACCTTGATCCAAGCCAAAGGCTCAAGTTGAGGGTGGCTAGTGCAAGGAGAACAGAAAAATGAGTCAGGAAAAGAATAAAGAGATAAAAGGAAAAAAAGAAATGCGTTATGACCATGAGTAAAAGTAATGAGCGGAAAAGAAAAAGAATAAAAATAAGTAAATGAGCACGAAAATCACTTCATGTACTATAGAAAGTTGGAGAAATAGGGGGAAATAATGTTGGTGACCAAAATGCAAATGGCTGAGTCAAAATATGTGCCTAGGAGAGGTCGTTTAGTCACTTGAATCCTAAATGTACCTCACCCGAGCCCGAGCCTACGCTACAAGCCGCAAAAGTCCTAATGTGATCCTAAAAAGGTCATTAGGAGTTAAGATAGTGAAAATAAGGGCAAGTTTATGATCGATACGTGAGTGTCCACTGAAAGTCATTCTGAGAGTGAGTGACCACATTCCAGTCTCTGCTCTACGTGCTTATGTTGTGAGGGAGACTTCTTTGTAGTAAGGGCACTCTTTTTTACATTATTTGGTTGCTAACTCAACTCGGGTGCCTTTATTCCTGATCATATGTGGACTGACCATGAAGGCATGATGTTTGCTTTAATCTGTGTGGGTCTGTTTGGGGTGTGAGCACATTCTTAAACTTGTTATCTGGGCATATGTGTTGAAAGTTGTGGGGCAATTCATAATCTGAGTGAGCACTTGTGTTTATGCTTGGTTTAGTTGAGTCGTTATTGCTTGAGGACAAGCAATCATTCTAAGTTAAGGGTGTTAATGAGTCGTAGAAATACGACTCTTATAACGCTTTAAACAAAGGATTTTTGCGTATTCTCAAGCAAATTTGTTATTTTGATGTATGCTTTTGTTGTTTTTTCAAGAAAGGTTGTTGAGGCGTGGATAAAAGGATGAACACTACTAAAAACTGCCTGAAAAGCGACTGGCCAAAAGCGACAGACTGCATCTCTTTTTGGTCAAAATTGATGGAAAAGAGATGCAAACCATTCCGTCGGTTTTTTGTTCGATGCTTTTCCAAAAGCGACGGATGGCGTCGCTTTCCCTATTTCCTCGCTTTTTTAATCAATCTTTCTAAAAGAAAAGCGACGGACATTGGGTCCCTGTCCGTCGCATCTTTTAATAATTATTTTAAAAAATAATTAAAGATGTGACGGACATTGGGTCCTGGTCCGTCGCATCTTTAAATAATTATGTTTTAAAATAAATTAAGGAAGCAACGGATAGCGACAGACTTATAGGCTATGTCTCTTGCTTTTCTAGAAATTTTTTTAAAAAATTGCAGAAAAGCGATGGATAAGGGGAGGCAGTCCATCACTTTTTCTGCATTTTTTTTACAGCAGAAACTAGGTTTCTGCTGCCCACCTGCAAATTATACAATATTTCAATTTCAATACACATAACCTATGCAACAGCAGCAACAACAAGCTCAACAACAAAATACATAACATCAATCAAAACTAAACATTAAAAACGAATAAAATACAACAATTATAATATTTTAAATGAACATAAAGTTCATAAAAATAGTCTGAATGATCCAAAATATAACCTAAGTATCCAAACATAACAAAATTGTTCAAAACATAACGAAAAGGAGCCTAGGGACTATTCTCAACAAATTCGTCATCTTCACTATCATATTCAGGACCGGGAGGATGAGGTACAGGCCTGTGTGCGAGGTTGAGCACTTATTCTTTTGATTTGTACCAGTTCTTTTTGTTGCTCAACCCTGCTTGCCTCAGAAGCTACGAATGCAGCTAAAAATTCTTGTATTTTCTGAGACATAACAGCCAACTGAGCCTGATCAAGAGCCTCTGCCTATCTCGACGATCCAATGCCTTGTAAACCTAATTTGATTCGTCGTATATCATTCCTAGAGCCCATCCCATATATCCGGCCTTTATGGCTCCTGCCAACCACTTTCTCAATCCAAATTTGATGGGACAGCTCAGGCGTAAGTTCGACATCATCTCCAGACTCACGAACTTATCGCTCGTACTCTTAATGAATACTTAATATATATATATATATATATATATATATATATATATTTATATATATATATTAAGTTTTAAGAAGCTTATGTAAGCTTGTTCGGCCCTCGGCTCGACCCACACATTCGGGTTTGACTCATTATCCTTCTTTCTAATATGATTCCTCTTGAAAACCTCATGCTAAAATGGAATCCATCCCATTTTTTGCTCCTACAAAAATTTAATAATATAATTGATTAAATCATATTCAATCAAAATAAGTATTTAAGATTATGAATTTAAAGTTTAAATTTAAAAATCCTACCATCTCGCGAGAGATAGTCCCAACACTCTTTGCACCTTCAATGTGCAACGAGCCACCCTTCAAACTCCCTCTAGCCATTTTTGCTTACTCAGAAATGGCTTTAAATTCGTCGGTGTCCCAATACCAACGCAACTCCTCATATATGTATGGCTGCAACCATTCCCTGGGCTTTTCATCATCTCGCACTTTCTTCAGCGAGCTAGATAGTCTGGAGCAAGCTTTCTTCTCAAATGTGGTCCCCATGCATATATTGTACTTTTCGTCCCAAGTACACATAGTCTGGACAAATAAGAAGAAAAGTGTAACATAATTAGTTAGATAAAGTATATTATAAATAATAAACTTAACTTAAAACAAATAATTATATACCTTAAACTCATTAAACATGATATGATGAATTGTGTGTGGAATCTCTCCCCAAGAGTGATAGGGCTCATTAAACAGCCTCCAAACACACTCTTTAAGGCCTTGGCAGCTGGCTTTGATGGATGCCACCTACAAAACATATAATAAACATATTAGTTTCATGAATATTTAATAATGTAGCAAAAAATAAATATTAGAAAAACAATTTACGAGGCTCTATCAGGCACTAACAAGACTCTCCCAAGCTTTTCTCGCAGTCCAGGAGCTAACCCTGTGACATCTGGTGCTGCCTTGGGAGTAGCAGCAGAAGCTGTGAAGCTGATGCCAAAGGATGCACATTATCCTGAGTTAATGGAGAAGTGACAGCCTCCTCACTAGAATCTCTAAGTCTGAGAGATGATAGGTGAAGAGACTGAGATAAGGGAGACTGAACACTTGGACATAGAGTTCCCGAAGACGATAATCTGTGAGGTCGTCGAACAGTAATTGTGGGTAGCGCAAGGCCTGGTCATATGAATTGAACCTAGGTTGCGATGAGGAAGAAGTGTCGTGTGGTCTTCGAAACTGGAAATGGTAAGTCAGTGAATCCATACTCCCAAACGGAACAACCTCAATGGTAGGAAAAGTAGTTGTGCACCTGGGGAGATCGGGGCAAAAGGAAATATGTCCTGGAATATCCTTAGGATGAATACGTGTCCTAGTCTTTTTCTTCGTGCCCAAACTAGAACCGCTTGCCCCAAAAGTATCCCGAGGTCTATGACCATCACCACCAGATGACACCTATATATAAAGTAATAATTGATTATATATATTTTTTTTAATAAATTTAATGTTAGCATAATAAATAACGTACATGATAGTTATAATATATCGCTCTATTCCTCTTTGCTTCTTTCATTTTCATCATTGCATATTCATTGTCCTCCATTTTCTCTTCCTCAAATGATTCATATTCCTCGTTTACTTATTCCTCAATGTTTGGTATTACAAGCTCATCATCAGAAACCTCATCTAGTATTTGTTGAGGATGTTGTAGTGTGGTTTACAACTCAATATCAACTTGTGGTTGAACAAGTGTGAATCATTTTGGTATGCCACATCTAACACATTCTCAATTTCTATTCTTCCCACAGGCATTGTCTTAATAACAACCCACTAATCAACCTTATCTCTATATAGTGGATATGAAGTATAATAGACTTGCTTACCATTTTGGGCAATGATAAACGGGTCATAACTTGCGTATTGTCTGGTGTGTTTAACTTCAGTAATGTCACGATCCAAAATTCAGGCATGATGACACTCATCTTTTGCCACCAAGACAAGTCAGTCTACAATACAACTATAATGTTAAAATGCGGAATTATAATAAAAATGAGTGTTCAATTGTGGATGATAAGTCAACTTAATGAAAATCCCCCAAAAC
>JAABOM020096233.1:0-27483 GCA_011800125.2 Solanum clarkiae
GGGCTTGACTACAACATTTCACTACTAATCATTTCTAGTATCTATAACCACAATCTCTAAATGGGGGGGGGGGGGGGTGGGATTCAAGAACGACATAAAATAAACACTAATTGAAATTTGGGAAAACACTCAATTTTGGGGACAACTTGGGAATTGTGTTCCCTATGGCTCATTGACTCAATTACCCTAGGTAACATAACTTTGATCGGTGAATTGCATGCAAGATGGTAACTTAGGTTCTTCCATCCCTCTTGTGAAGGTGAAGGTTGAATTTCACCATGACGCTTGGTCGGCCACTATGGTGTGCCAACTAACCGTTACCTATTATCCAAGTAAACCTTCCCTTGGTCAGGTTTGGTCGATTAGATTGGAAAACATCAATTGAATCCTGTCATTTTACTTTTCTTTTCCTATTAGTCACTACCTTGGTCGGGATCGTGATAGTAGGCAGGGTTTGGTGTTAGCCACCACCAAACAACATTAATTATGAAGGGAAATAAACAATACATGCAGAACCCCAATCATAGACATGCACAAAATCTAGGTCATCTCAAGTCAACTACCCATGGTTCCCACAACCCCAAGTTATGGGTGTTTAGCTACTCATGGCTAAGGTAAAACACACAAACATACACATAATAGTCATAGTTTAGAGTTTCACTAATAACAATGGAGAAGATAAGCACCACAAGTTGCAAACCCACAAGCTTGATTGATCAGCAATATGTACAAAGTAAGATTTGTAATCCCCAAAATGGGTTTCTCAAAGAGAATAAGAATCTACTCTAAAATCCTAAGAAAAGCTTCAAAATGTAATGAATAGTTCTCTATTGTTTGAACCCTCTTCCAAAAACCTAACTTAAATATTTATAGTATTTACAAAACAACCCTAGAAATTATGCAGAAAAGACAGCTGGCATCTAATAAGTTTCGCAGTTACGACTCGTAGGTTGGCCTACAAGTCGTAGTCGCTCGTATCAGGTTCTTGGCATCTTGGACTAAACTGATACGACCCATAGGTACGAGTTGTTACTTGGGCTATGACTCGTATGTTGGTCTCGTAGTATTGATCTTCAATTTTTCGATCCAATATTTTGGCTCTCTGATTCTTGTTACGAGTCCATCTATACGAGTCGTAGTGTGTATTACGACTCATAGGCTGGGCTCATAAGGATGACTTCACTTGGCAAATTTCTGACTTTTGGTCTCTGATTCATGATACGACATAACCTACGACTCGTAGTGTGAGATGCAACTCGTAGGTGGGCTCGTATGACTTATGCTTCAGCAAAATCTACAAATTTTCTTCAAAATCATGCCAACCTAATTTTTCTGCAAGATTAACACAAAAATACATCAAACATTAAAAAGTTACTTTAAGAACTCATAAAATCCCTTGATTTAGGCACCAAATGTGTGGTAATTTGACAACACATCAGAACTCGCCTAGTATTACTGACTAGACCAAGGTAGTAATGAATAGGAAAAGACATTGATTAACAGGATTCAATTGATATGTTCTCGTCTAATCAACCGAACTGGGCCAAGAGGAGGTTGTACTTGGATTTATAGGTAATGGTTAGTTTCTACACTATGGAGATGGGCCAAGCCGCATAGTGAAATCTGCCTCTCACTTTTGACCAAAGGGCATGGTGAACTTAAATTACCGTCCTACATGCTATACACTAGATACAAATTGGGTTATCCGGTGATGCTAAGTTGGGGAATCATGGGGAACACAATACCCTAATTTCTCTCTATTATTGATTATCTTTTGTGATAGTTAGTTTAGTTTATTTTCATATTGAATATTGTAAACCTTCCCCCCCCCCCCTTTTTGGGGAATTGAGTTGGTAAACTACTTGAATTGCTTTGTGGTGAATTTGTCTTGAGTTTACATATTTCCTGTGGGTTCGACCCGAACCTTGACTAGATTCAATATCTTGATAATGACCGCTTTATTCTCTATAAAGGAGGCATATCTTGGGTGACATCAATGAGTGTACTCATATCAAATCCTTTTATTTATCCCTTTTCCAATTCATTACCCCCTTAGTCTTGTTAGTAAGAATAAGGTCAATTCTAACATAGGGCTCCATTAATAAGCAATCAAAATGAATATATAAATACTGCATGCATGCACACTTTCTAAGAATTACAAATTGTTTGGTTTTTACTTTGTTAGTTCTTTATTGTTCCCACAACCCTACTTGTGAATTTAACTATTAATGTTCATTTTAGATGATAAAATCATATTTGATGTTTGCATAATTAAATACTTACAATGAAGAATTGAATATTGAAGATCCAAAATCCCCTCGTAAATTGCAATGCGACAATCTGAAATTTAATAACAAGATGTATCTCTTAAAATATCCAAAAACAAACTCAAACTGAAAGTAATATTGTGTTCTGTACTAGTCTACATATCTAAAAATAAATAAAAACCCTACTTATAGACATAGAAATACAAATCCTAAAAGAATAAGAAAAATTAGATTCAGGCCTGACCATGAGCGAATGTACAACTTGTGAAAGAATCCACGGCTCGTGGTTGGGGTATCGTGGACTTCCTTCCTAAAATCTGGGATAGTTGTGCGAGACCTTATCTACGGCTCGTAGTTTGCACTACGAGTCATAATCTTCTTCGTCCTATTAATTTCCCGAAACTCTACATCTCTAATCACGATCAAGACCATGGGTCGTGGACTGAACCACCACCCATCTTGCTAATTGTCATCTTGACTTCAGAAAATCTTCTTAATTCTGGATTCAAACCACGAACACGTACTTATGGCTCATGGATCAAAATATGGCCCATAGGTGGTCTCGTACATAGCCAAAATGATGCAAAAACTTAGCAGTCCTCACCAAAACATCACAAATCCTATAATCCTTTGAAAACAACACAAACACAAATCAAATCTACCAAAAATCGATAGAGAACACACAAAATTCCAAGTTCAAAGCTTCAAAAATCTCACATTTTAGCAATACATCAAGAAGTCCATAGATTCTAAGCAGGCAAAGACCAATGGTAGTGCTTTTCACACTCAAGGTCCAGAAACTGTGGACGTTCTCAATTTTATCAAAAGTAGTCTAATCAAAATTCTTCAAACACTCTAGCTCTAAAGTTCGACAGAGATAGGGTGTCTTAACTCTAAGGCTTAAGCAGGAGCTCTGAGTGGTCAAGCTATACTCGCATGCAAGAAGCGTGGGAGAAATCATAGAGGTGAGTGCTTAATAGGAATGGGTGCATGTTATATGTGTGCGTAGACAAGTCACCACACGAGAGATTGAAGGGATGGAGGGGGTCGACCCCAGACTCATACTCAGACTATTTCAGGTCGCCCAACCCGATAAGGTACGTCTTTAGGTTATGGTAGTGAAAAATATTAAAATAATATTTATGCTCTTCAGACTCAATAGGATTTTGAGGATTCACCGAAGGTAGTCATGGGTATATTGCAACTCTTTCCATTTGATGTGTACATTTTATTGGACCCTGATTCAAATCTTTATTTTATGTCTCCTTATGTGTCTATAAGGGTCAATTTCATTCCTAAGGTCTTGTTAGAGTCTTTCTTAGTCTATACTCCTGTTGGTGATTCATTCAAGCTAAGCAAGTCTATAGACATTTCCTACTTCATTCCTTCATAAAATCACCTCAAACGATCTTATATAGCTTGATATAATTGATTTTGATATTATTTATGGTATTAATTAGCCTTATGCTTATTATGCCTGTATTGATTGTTGAAACATGAGTGGTCTGATTTCAATTTCCTAATGATCCAGTTCTTGAATGAAAGGATAACAACTCGGTGTTCAAGGGTAAACTCATCTCATGCCTTAAAGCTCGAAAAATGAATTCTAGAGGTTGTATTTATCATCTACCACTGGGTTAGGGATACATTTCCTAAACCCTTACTCTTGATTCAATATGTATTGTAAATGAGTTTTTGAAAGTGTTTCTCGATGAGCTTTTGGGTATTTCCTCCCGAAATGAAAATTGGTTCTTACATAGATCGTTTCCCTGATACTCAACCTATCTTTATTCCTGAGGACAAAGTATCATCTTTTCGTGGGGTAGTAGAAGTTATGGATTAAGGTGAAGTCTGAATAGCCTCAAGTCCATAACTTCCCCTATTTTTGATCAAAAGGTTTTCTTGTCGTGTTTCTTTTTTCTTATGGATGTTTATTCTCTTGTTGAACTGGCATGTTTAGGTAATACATATAATGGGTAAATTCATAGTAATTGTTATCTATTGGCATATACATAAACTTTAGATTTGTTTTCAATGTTTGATCAGAAATTGGGTACCCTCAAAATTTTTGAGGTTGTGAGTATTGATGTATTCATACATTTTTTAGTATTTGGCAAGGTTTGTTCTGATATTGTGAAGGTAAGTTGAGACTGAAAGCATGACTTGTGAGTCTATATTTGATTGTGGATGCAATTGCCATGTGTGTTGTGAGTTTATTTTGTTGCATTCATGCATCTTGTATAGACCTAGAACTTGCCTTGTTACTCTAAAATTTGGGTTGTTGATGTGGTGGATATGGAAAGGATCTTAGGCCTTTGTTCTTTAAGTGAAACCACTTTTAGCCCAAAATAACCCACCAGTTGAGTGAGAGAATCCATTTGTCCAAATTTTTGAGCTTATCATGTACTCATTCTTTCTTGATACCTTGATAGCTTAACCCTGTCTGATGAAATACCTTGATACTGGCCCTGATCTATCATTGAACATGTGAACCTTGATTGAGGCCAAAGGCCTAAGTTGAGGGTGGCTGCAGTTGGTGGCCCTAGTTTGAGGCATAGATATTGTGTACTTCACCTGAGGCTAAAAGCCTAAGTTTAGGGTGTCCCTTATTGTGGTAAAATAAAATTGATAAGGTGTTTAGTTGGGAATGAAAAAGCATGAACCGAGTGAAGAAAAAGAAGAAAAGTTCCTTTAATTGAGAAAAAGTAGCAAAATGAGTTAGAAATAAAGGCACAGATGAAAAAAAGAAAGAAAGCACTCGAGAAAAGTTCAAAGCAAGAGAACTAGGGTGGATTAATGAGAAAAGGTTGGATTATGAAAGTAAAAAGTGTTGGTGAACATGATTAAAGGATAACTTTTAGTCACTACTTGCCCAAAATGCTGTACCAAAGCACCTTGAGACTATGTTACAAGCATATAAGTCCTAAAGTGATCCAACTCCACTCTATCACTAAGCCAGAAAATGAGTATAGAGGCAAGCCTACGGTGTTAGTCAGTATGCACTGAATTCAATTGTGAGAGTGAGAATGATTTCTCAGTCCCTGAATTCTAAATGCTTTTGAGTGAGTATGAGGGACTTCTTTCCAGTGAGGGCATTTGTACTACTTGAGTAGCATATGATTATACCAGTGATTGTGGATGGTTGATACTCCTTAACTTGTCAAAGTTGGATTGTCAGGTCTTTCATGATGTTCTAGTTTGCTCAATAACTTGGCAACCCTGCTTTGAAAATAGTATTTGGTTACCTGAACCAAATGAGCTGTTGTATATGCCATTGATATAGCTGCTATGTATTTCTCTTTGTCTAGGTAGATTGAGTCGTCGCTTGAGGACAAGAAACAATCCTAAGTTGAGAGTATTGATGTGCTGTCTAGTTACAATACATTTGTGCCTAAAACAAGGGATTTTGTAAGTTCTTAAAGTGACTTTTTAATGTTTTTATGTGTTTTTGTATTAATCTTGTAGAAAAGTTAGGTTGTCATGATTTTGAAGAAAAATTGTAGATTTTGCTGAAGCATAGGTCATACGAGCCCACCTACGAGTCGTAGCTCACACTATGAGTCGTAGGTTGTGTCATGGCAATAATCAGAGACTAAAAATCAGAAATCTGTCAAGTGAAGGTCATCCCTACGAACCCAGCCTACAAGTCATAATACACACTACGACTCGTATAGGTGGACTCGTAGCAAGAATCAGAGAGCCAAAATGTTAGACCAAAAAATTGAAGACCAATACTATGAGACCAATATACGAGTCGTAGCTCGAGTAATGACTCATACCTATGGGTCGTACTTGTTCAGTCCAAGATGCCAAGAACCTGATACTGGACCCCGACTACGACTCGTAGGCCAACCTACAAGTCATAACTGCGAAACTTATCAGATGCCAGTTGTCTTTTCTGCATAATTTCTAGGGTTGTTTTGTAAATACTATAAATAGTTTAAGTTAGGTGTTTGGAAGAGGGTTCGAATAGTAGAGAATTATTCATTACATTTTGAAGCTTTTCTTAGGATTTTAGAGTAGATTCTTGTTCTCTTTGGGAAACCTATTTTGGGGATTGCAATTCTTGCTTTGTACTCATTGTTGATCAATCAAGCTTATGGGTTTGCAACTTGTAGTGCTTATCTTATCCATTGTTATTGGTGAAACTCTCAACCATGACTATTATTGCATGTTTGTGTGTTTTACCTTAGCCATGAGTAGCTAAACACTCACAACTTAGGGTTGTGGGAACCATGGGTAGTTGACTTGAAATGACCTAGGTTTTGTGCATATCTATGATTGGGTTTTGCATGTATTGTTTATTTCCCTTCATGATTAATGTTGTTTAGTGGTGGCCAACACCAAACCCTGCCTACTATCACGATCCTGACCAAGGTAGTGATGAATAGGAAAAGGGAAGTAAATGACAGGATTAGATTGATGTTTTCCAGTCTAATCGACCAAACTTGACCAAGGGGAGGTTGGCTTGGAAAATAGGTAATGGTTAGTTGGCACACCATGGTGGCCGACCAAGCGCGATAGTGAAATTCGACCTTAACCTTCGCAAGAGGGCTGGAAGAACCTAAGTTACTGTCTTGTATGCAATTCACTGATCAAAGTTATGTTACCTAGGGTAATTGAGTCAATGAACCATGGGGAACATAATTCCCCAAGTTATCCCCAAAATTGAGTATTTTCTTGAATTTTTATCAGTGTTTATTTTATGTTGTTCTTGAATCACAACTCCTCCATTTAGAGATTGTAGTTATAGATACTAGAAATGATTAGTAGTGAAATCTTGTAGTCAAGCCATGTATTCCCTGTGGATTTGTCCCTAACCTCAGTTAGGTTAATTACTGATAGTGACCAATTTCTTATTGGAGCGTGACCATCATCCATCAATTTCTAATGTTGGCCACCACTAGAAACATAAAAAATCAAGAAAATTGATTAATACATGCATATACCTAATCCAAGAATCATAAATTACCTAAGTTTACTTTTTAGTTCTTCATGGTTCCCAAAACCCTAGTTGTGGATTAAGCAACTCATGCTATGTGTAATGAAGAAATTATGAATTGAGAAAACATAATTAAACATTAACACAATTGAATTGAAATCAAGCAAGTCAAAGATTGAATATCACGACCTAAGCCTAGGGCCTAAACGTGACACGACGAATAGGGAACCTGAAGGAACCCCAGACAAGCCTCTTAACATATCAATTGCACATCCTTCATCACGGAA
Organism: Solanum clarkiae; assembly: GCA_011800125.2. NCBI lineage: Eukaryota > Viridiplantae > Streptophyta > Magnoliopsida > Solanales > Solanaceae > Solanum > Solanum clarkiae. The sequence goes on from JAABOM020096233.1 coordinate 7,497, forward strand.
GATAAATTTCAACAACAAAAGATATAAATAAGGGAAACAGGACTAACGGAAGTTTTAGATAATCATAAAACATTCAAGAGTCAAATTCATAGCATATGTACATCAATTATTCCAACAACACATCTAACATGGATTTGAGAGGGGGCCAAGAAACTTTCCGGGCTCACCCTCATAGTATCATGTGTTCAACATAAAGAAATAGCACTGTTATCAATATAAATATTGAATAGTAAAAAATAAAATGAAATTTCAATTGAAAACAATAAAAAATAGTAAAAAAAGGGTGTTGGATTGGAACTACAAATCTAATCCAAATACAATAGATAAAAAAAAGTATAAATGGGAGAATAAATAAAGAATAAGTGGAAAATAAAACTACAATTTACTTTAATTTACTTAGATTTATTGAATCCATAATAGATTCAATATCAAATATTCAACATAAAGAGATAACAAATGGCAAGAGTAGCATAGATAGTGTCCTCAAAATTGAGGACTCACCAAGACTTATCTCCAAAATACCGAACTAGCGACGTGGAGGATGATCAAGAGGTGCTTCAGTCCCTACATGGTAACATCATGTAGGCATAGAGTATATATTAGTACGTTTGAATGTACTAAGTATGTAGGACGCAATGCAACAAGACATAGCCAACATAGTCAAAATGCATAATCATAAGGAATGGAGTAGAATAGTATCAATATGGCATGCATGATCAAAGCTTGAGGTAAAACATACTTGTAAATCATATAACTTGCAAATATAGATTACATGTGTGGGAAGAGACCATACCAAAATAGCCCAAGAAAACTATTACTTGAACTCCAAGGCATGACACCCCCTTGGAAGGTGATTGAGGTACCTACCCCTCAACGTGATAGTATGGGCATGACACGCCCCAACAAGATGGTCGAGGTACTTACCCCTCAACGTGGTAGTATGGGCATGAAACCCCCCAAAAAAGGGGTCGAGGTACCTACCCCTCAACGTGGTAGTATGGGTATGTCACCCCCCAACAAGGTGGTCGAGGTACCTACCCATCAACGTGGTAGTATGGGCATGTCACCCCCTAACAAGGTGGTCAAGGCATGTCATCCCCTCAACAAGGTGGTTGGGCATGTCACCCCCCAACAAGGTGTGGTCAACTTGCAACACTACAGATACTTTTCATGAATTTGATGCATACATACAATCCCTTAATCATCATAAAGTCACTTGACTTGTAAACCATGTAATGGTCATCAATAATTTAAGTATCCTTGTCAAGACATTTTATCAAACACTTTGCGGGTGTGCAATGCTAGTTCAAAATCATGCAATTCAAGAGTGAAATAATATGAGAAAACTCAATGTAAATCAACCCACCAACATATAGTAAAACCCTCATGTAAGATACCTTTAAATCCATCATCAAATCTCATAATAGATCATAGTTTCATCGCCCAAAACATGCATAATCTCAATCGACAAAACCAATTGATATTATAAGCTTGAAATAGATAGACATGCTTAATCAATCAACATTTCATAAAATCCCAACATAATTTATTATCAAAATCAATTATATGAGATACCCATAAATAATAAAACTTGAAAACTTGCAATATTCATAAAAAGGAGGATTGGGCTCCATGGGTGAAAGGATCCAATTGATGAAACCCACATACCTTAAACTTGGGTTTTCTTGAGTTGAGCTTGAAAAGAACTTAGATCTTGAAGACAATCCTTGAATTATAAAGTAAGGCTTGAAATCCTTGAAATTTGAATGAAATATTTGATTAAGTGTTGGCGAGGGTTTTGAGTGATATGGAGTTGAAAAATGGCTAGGTGTAGGTGTTTTCACACATAAATGGGCATGCGGCTATGACCCCAATGCCCTTGGGCCGAAATAGAAAAATGAAGGAAAAACTAACATTGGTCCGCGAGGGAGACCCAACGCGAAGGCTAAAAATGTACATCTCTACGCCCCTGGCGCGTCATGGCTAGGGCGCGGATCGTCTCTGGAAATCGTAATTTTGCAAATTATTTTTTCAGTATGGGCCCTCTAAACTTGGGGTTATACCCATTTCCCACTCAGTTTTGCCTCCTGATCACGAATATGAAGTTGGATTTTCGATATCACGCACAAATTTTGAGATATATGAAAATTACATTTATGGACATTTTTGGGGTGTTTCAATATAACTTCCTTGGGAACATTCATTCCCGAATGTCAAAAAAACAAGCATATGAAAAGTAATCATGAAGATTTCACCCCGACATGAATGCAATAAATGCATTTAAACATTATTCTCAAAAAGTCTCAACATGAGTGTCAAAATAACCATGAATTTGTCAACATAAACATGAATACATGCCAAGTGACATAAGGGATAAAACTTAAGACTTGAAATCATATAGAGGACTAAAATTCAACTTGAGTAGACTGGAAGAGATATGGATATCGCTTTCTCACGTCCACCTCGGCTTCCCATGTGGAAATTTCAACTTGCTGATTCCTCCAAAGGACCTTGACAGAAGCTACATCCTTATTTCTCAGCCTCTTCAGTTGTCATCTAATGAAACAATGGCACTTGGATCACCCACAAACTTTCTCAACATAGACACATGGAAGATCGGATGCACTATATTCATCTCCATAGGCAACTCCAACTCATATGCAACCCTACCCACTCTCCTCAAAACTTTATAAGGACCCACAAACCTTGGGCTTAATGTCCCCTTCTTGCCAAATCAAACTACACCCTTCATAGGTAAGACTTTCAAGTAAACCCCAGTCACCAACCTTAAACTCAAGATCTCTTCTCCTCACATCAGAATAAAACTTTTGTCTACTTTGAGCTATTTTCAATCTCTCCCTTATCAACCTCACCATCTCCAAGGCTTCCAGGTTTGGACCTAGCAAAGCCATCTCCCCTACCTCAAATCTTGCAACCAGGGATCTATAATGTCTACCATAAAGAGATTCAAAGTGAGCCATACCAATGCCTGAATGATAACTATTGTTGTAAGCAAATTCAATAAGTGGAGGATGTTCATTTCAACTACCCTTAAACTCCAAAACACAAGCTCTAATCATATCCTCAAGAGTTTGGATAGTCCTATCGGCTTGGTCATCCATTTGAGGGTGAAAGGCCGTGTTAAGCTGTCATAACCTGGACCTAGGGTCCAGTCGTGACTGGCAAAGGGGGAACCCAAAGAAACCCTAAACAAGCGTCTCTACATATCATTACAAATCCTTAGTCGCGGAAGCAGTTAGATAGCATAAAAAAATAGAAGTATGGGCAAAGGGACTAAGGGAGAAACTTCATAATATAAGAGTCAAGAGACAAGAGAGTCGAGGCTCAAGGATAGATACATAACATGTCCAACAACACCTCTACTACATAGATAAGAGCGTGGGCCAAGACATACAATCGGGCTCACACTCATTGTCAGTAAGAAACATACATCAAGAAAAGAGAGTCTTAATACATAACATAAAGGAATAATCACTATCCTCGGAATAGAGGACTCACCAACTAGCTTAAATAGATATCTTTAGCCACGTAGAGGAGAATAACCAAATGGAGCCCTGGGCCATACATGGTAACGTCATGTAGGCATAAAGTATGCGTTAGTACATTAGAATGTAATAAGTATGTAGGATGCAATACAATAAGAAATAAGCAACATAATCGAAATGCATAAACATAGATAATGGATAACATAATAACAATATCACATGTATGAATGATGCTTGAAGTAAAATCATGCTTATAGAACATATTCTGTATGTAGGAAGAGACCACCATTATGACCAAGCAACTAGTGCTTAAAATCCAAGGCTTAGCACCCCTTTGGAGGGTGGTCAAGGTATGTACCCCTCAATCGGTAGATGGACATCGCACCCTTCATCAAGGTGGTCAAGGTATCAACCCATGACAAGGTTAATAGACATCACACCCTCCATCAAGGTGGTCAAGGTATCAACCCCTCACCGATTAATGGACATCACACCCTCTATCAAGGTGGTCAAGGTATCAACCCCCAACACACCCGTTATCAAGGTGGTCAAGGTATCAACCCTTTACCAGTTAATGGACATCACACCCTCCATCTAAGTGGTCAAGGTATCAACCTCTCAACAAGTTTGATGGATATCACCCCTCCACCAAGGTGGTCAAGTGTAGCACCCCCTCAACAAGGCATTGCCACTTTACAATAATAAAGATACTTCTCATAAATATAACATATATAAACATTTCTATCATCATCATAAAGTCATTTAACTCATAAGACATGTATAAGACCTTCAATTCCTCAAGAAAATATAATTGGATATTTTATCAAATAGTTGGCGGGTGTATAGTGGTAGTGTAAAACCATGCAATTCATGAGTGGAATCATGGTAGAAAACCCAATGAAAAACCATCAATAAATACTTAGTAACACCCTCAAGCAATATACATCAAAACCCTTCATCAAATCTCACAATAGATCTTAGATTCATAATTCAAAACATGCTAAAATAATTATAATTTCATGAAATTCCAACATAGTATGCAGTGGAATTCATAGTAAGTAAGACCCACAAGTAGATCAACTTATAATCATGCAATTTAAGTAAAAAGGAAGCTTGGGCATAGTGGGTGAAAGGACCCAATAGTTGAAACCCACATACCTTTGCTTTGGAGAATTTCTTGATAGAGATTTGAATGGAGACTTGAAGCTTGGATGAATTCCTTAAGATCCAGAAGAGATTTGGAACCTTTGACTTTGAGTGAAATATGTGTCTAAGTGTTTGAGTGAGTATTGGGGAATGTCATGAATGATATGAAGGTGAAATATAGCTAAATATAGATATTTTTACGTATGGGAGGGCTTAGGCCCAAGATCCAAAAGCCTTGGATCAGAACACAAAAATTAAACAAAAATAACATAGGGGTGCGCCCTTGGCGCGTCGTGCCAGGGGCACGAATTTCGAATTTTGATGCGGTTGCTCTAAAATCGGTGTTAGACCCATTTTCCACTCAATTTTCCCCCTGAACAAGAATATGAATTCGAATTTTGAAAATAATGCATGAATTTTGAGATATATGAAAATTATGATTCTGGGCATTTTGAGGCACATTTTCGGGTACTTTTGGGGTCGTTTCATAAGCTTAACCTTGGTACCAAGTCCTCTTTGAAAGGACCTCTATAAATGTGAAGTGAATTGAGCACCACAATCCGAAATGATAGACAAAGGCACCTATGCAATCTAACCAGCTCATGAATATACAATTTAGCATAACTTCGGCACCATAAGTGGTCTTAACCGGTAGGAAGTGAGCCAACTTTGTCATTCTATCAACCACCACCTAAATAGAATTAAATTGTTTCCTACTCTTAGGCAACCCAACCACAAAATCCATGTTGATCTCTTCCCACTTCCAAGTAGGAATTTCTATATCTTGGGTTAGGCCACCTGGCTTTTGATGTTCTGCCTTCACTTGTTGACAATTGTGACATCTGGATATGAACTTGACAATGTCTCTCTTCATACCACCCTACCAATATACTGTCCTCAAATATCTATACATCTTTATAGAACCAGGGTGAATGGAATAGGATGAATTATGGGCCTCCTTCAAGATCAATTTCCTCAAATCGCCCACATTTGGCACACACAATTTACCTTGGTACCTAAGGGAACCATCTTTCCCTGGGAGAAAACGTCCACTTTACCATTTCTCGCCGTGGCCTTCAACCCTAGCAAGGTGGGGTCAAGATCTTGTTTTGCCTTTACCTCCTCAATCAATGAAGATTTAGAATCATCAACAACCATTACACCACCATTATCAAGCTCATCCAACCTAACCCCTAATCTAGCCAACCGGTGAACCTCTCTATCCACCTCCTTGCCACCATCACCAACATGGGCTAGACTACCCATAGACACCCTACTTAGAGCATCGGCCACAACATTAGCTTTGCCGGGATGATAATGCACATTTATATCATAATCCTTAAGGAGCTCTAACCACCTTCTTTGCCTCAAGTTAAATTCTTTTTGGGCGAACACTTATTGGAGAATCTTATGGTCGGTAAACACATCAACATGAACCCCATACAAATAATGACGTCAAGTTTTCAAAGTAAACACCACGTCTGCCAATTCAAGATCATAGGAGGGATAAGTCTTCTTGTAAACCTTAAGTTGTCTAGAGGCATATGATATCACCTTATCATTTTGCAATAAAACACACCCCAAACTAATTCTTGCGGCATCACAATATACAACAGATTCTTCCAACCCTTCCGGTAGAGATAAGATAGGAGCGGAGATAAGTTTATCTTTCAAAGTTTAGAAACTCTTCTCACATAATCGTTCCACACAAATTTTGCCTTCTTTTGTATCAACTTAGTCATAGGAGAAGCAATAGAAGAAAAGCCATTTACAAAACCCCCGTAATAACCTACCAAACCTAAGAAACTTCTAATGTTGGATGGAGTCAAAGGTCTAGGCCAATTTCTAATCACCTCCATTTTCTTAGGATCCACCTTAATGCCATCACCCAAAACTACATGCCCTAGAAAAGTAACTTCTTTCAACCCAAACTCACATTTTTCATATTTAGTATACAAGCTCTCCTCCCGCAAGATTTGCAAAATCACTCTCAAGTGATTCACATGCTCCTCCTTTATTATAGGAATAAATCAAGATATCATCAATAAAAACCAGTATATACAAGTTAATGTAGGGTTTAAGATCCTATTCATAAGATCCATAATATAAAAAATAAAAAACCAAATGGTCATGTAGCGAAATTTAACAAAAGTCCACAGAAAAATATTGTGATTGCAAAGTATAATTTCAGTACCTATACTTAGAGGTCAAGTTTGAGTTGTAAAGTGCATTAGTCAACCCAAAGGACATAACCGTAAACTAAAAGTGCCCATACCAAGTTCGAAATGCTATCTTGGGAATATCATACTCCCTCACTTTTAATTGGTGATACTCGGACCGAAGATCAATCTTAGAGACGTGACTAGTCCCTTGAAGTTGATAAAAAAGGTCATCAATCCTTAGCAGAAGGTACTTGTTCTTTATGGTGACCCTATTACATTGCTGGTAATCAATGCACATTCTAAGACAACCATCCTTTTTCTTCACAAACAACACTGGTGCACCCTTAGGTGACTTAATAGGCCTTATAAAATCATTCTCCAACAAATCCCTCAATTGCTCCTTCAACTCCTTCAACTCCGCCGGGGCCATACGGTCAGGGGGAGTAGAAATGGGTTGAGTATCGGCAAGGAGATCTATACCAAAGTCTATTTCCCTTGCGGAAGGAACACTGGCAAGCTATTTGGAAAAGACAACAAGAAACTCATTAACAACTGGAATCGACTCAATAGGAAGGACATTAGACTCAACATCCTGAAATCTCACAAGATCATAGAGACAACCCTTAGAAATCAAACCTTTGGGCTTTAAGGAAAGAAATGAATCTACCGTTGACCACCACATCACAACTTTCCCATTCAAGGATGGGCTCATATTAGAATTTAACCCTATGGGTTCTATAATTAATATGCATGCAACCAATCTACCCAAGAATGACATCAAAATCCACCATATCTAATTCAACAAAATCACAAGGCAAGATTATATGCAAGATGAACACGGGATAACTTTTATAAACTCTTTTAGCAACAATAGACTCATCAACAAGGGTAGACACTTCATAAGGTTCACACAACAATTAGGGACTACATGAAGATTTTTGGAAATAAAAGGAGTAATAAAAGAAAGAGTGGCACCCGGGTCTATCAAAATAAAAAACCTTTAACATACCGGTGACGAGTACGGACACTTCATCCACCCCTTGTCTCCCTTGAAGAGCATAGAATCTATTTTTCCTCGGAGCACCCCCTTGTTATCCTCCTCTTTCTTTTGGACCCATATTTGCACCTTGGCGTTGTGGATGACCATCTCTACCTTTGTTCTAAGCATGAGGACAATCAATCACCTTATGACCCACTTCACCACAACCATCACAAGCATTAGTGTTCTTCAAACATGGGCCATTATGGCTTCTACCACACCTTTGGCATATAGGGTTGTCATTAGCAAACCTTCTATTAGGAGCATTAGAAGACCCTCGGGCTTGGAACTTGTGACCTTGAGGAAACCGTCCACCCTTGGAATTTTGGAATCCACCTTCAAAAACGAGGCCTCTTGGACTCCCCACTTCTTCTCTTTCTAATATTTTCCTCCTCTAGTTGTTCGACATATTTCATGAGGTGGGAAAAATCCGTATCACCTACTAGCATGGCAGTACGAAACTCCTTATTAACTAAGACGGACACACCCGACCCAAATTTGTTCATCCTTGATCTCAGTTCGGCAACCAATTGTGAGGCATACTTGGAGAGTTCGTAAAACTTGAGGGAATACTCCCTCACACTCATAGACACTTGCTTAGGGTTCATAAATTACATTATTTTATCCTCCCTTAGCTCGATAGGAAAGAACCTGTTGAGAAATATGGCTTTGAACTCTTCCCAACGGATACCAATATCATTTCCCTTCTCTATCTTCCATTGAGTGAACTAAATTTGAGCCACCCCTTTGAGTTGCTAGGCCGCCAACTTCACTTTTTCCTTCGAATTGGCCCTTATAATGGACAACACCTTATACACCTCATCAATGAATTCTTGAGGATTCTCATCCACCTTGGACCCATGGAACTCTGGTGGGTTCATTCTAGTGAAATCCATCACCCTTAAGGCCGGAGTAGGAGCATTAGGAGCTTGGGCGCCTTGGTTGATTTGGTTGGTCATAGCATGAGCCAATATCAGAACTCTTCATTGCCACTCCCTCATCTACGTGAGCTTGAGGAGCGGGAGGGACCTGTTGCTCCTTGGGTGAACGGGCTCTCCTTAGTCTTCCTCTTGGAATAGGTATGATCTAGAATGGCAAAGAACATTCGTTAGAGGAAAAAGCCTTACCTTAACTTCTATAGCACGACATAGATCATGAAGAAGGGAAACATTTCCTAAAATGCCTCATAGCCTCTTACTCATAGTTGTGGTGCACTTCACAATCATGAAAGACTTTAATCGACGTGGTGTGTTGGATTCGAAAGGACCATTATCAACCAAGTGCTCTGATACCAAGTCTTTCATGACCCAAGCATAGGCCTAGACGTAACACGATGAATGAGGAATCCCAAACAAGCCTCTTAGCATATCAATTACACATCCTTGGTCGCGGAAGCAAAATATCAACATCAAAAGGTATAAATAAGAGAAACGCGACTAAGGGAAGTTTTAGGTAATCATAAAACAATCAAGAGTCAACATCATAGCATAAGTACATGAATTGTTCTAACAACACCTCTAACATAGATTGGAGCAGGGGCCAAGACACTTTTCAAGCTCACCCTTATAGTATTAAGTGTTCAATACAAAGAAATAGCAAATGACAAGAGTAGCATAGATAGTGTCCTCGAACTTGAGGACTCACTAAGGCTTAAATCCAAAGCACCGAACTAGCCATGTGGAGGATGATCAAAAGGTGCTCCGGTCCCTACATGGTAACATCATGTAGGCATAGAGTATACATTACTACATTTGAATGTACTAAGTATGTAGGATGCAATGCAACAAGACATATCCAACATAGTCAAAATGCACATTCATAAGAAATGGAATAGAATAGTATCAATATGGCATGCATGATCAATTTTTTAGGTAAAACATGCTAGTAAATCATATAACTTGCAAATATAGATTACATGTGTAGGACGAGACCATACCAACAAAACCCAAGCAAACTATTACTTAAACTCCAAGGCATGGAAACCCCTTGGAAGGTGATAGAGATACCTAACCCTCAACATGGTAGTATGGGCATGATACCCCCCAACTAGGTGGTCGAGGTACCTACCCCTCAACATGGTAGTATGGGCATGTCACCCTTTATCAAGGTGGTCGAGGTACCTACTCCTCAACATAGTAGTATGGGCATGTCACCCCCAACAAGGTGGTCGAGGTACCTACCCCTTAACATGGTAGTATGGGCATGTCACCCCCCCAATAAGGTGGTCAAGGCATGTCACCCCTCAACAAGGTGGTTGGGCATGTCACACCCCCAATAAGGTGTGGTCAACTTGCAATACTATAAATACTTTTCATGAATTTGATACATACAATCCCTTAATTATCAAAAAGTCACTTGACTTGTAAACCATGTAGTAGATCATTAATAACTCAAGAATCCTTGTCAATAATTTTATCAAACACTTGGCGGATGTGCAATCTAGTTCAAAATCATGCAATTCAAGAGTGAAATAATATGATAGAAGTCAGCGTAAATCAACCCACCAACATGTAGTAAAACTCTCATGTAAGATACCTTGAAATCCATCATCGAATCTCATAATAGATCATAGTTCCCTTGAAATCAATCATCGAATATCATAATAGATCATAGTTTCATAGCCCAAAATAAGCATAGTCTCAATACACAAAACCACTTCATAGTATAAGCTTGAAATAGATGGACATGCTTAATCAATCAACATTTCATAAAACCTCAACATAATTTATAATCAAAATCCATTATAAGAGATACCCACAAATAATACAACTTGAAGACATGCAATATTCATAAAAAGGAAGATTGGGCTCTATGGATGAAAGGACCCAATAGATGAAATCCACATACCTTAAACTTGGATTTTTTCTTGAGTTGAGCTTGAAGAGAACTTGGAGCTTGAAGATAATCCTTGAATTCAGAAGTTAGGCTTGAAATCCTTGAAATTTGAATGAGATATTTGGTTAAGTGTTAGAGAGAGTTTTGAGAGGGTCTTGAGTGATATAGAGTTGAAAAATGGCTAAGTGTAGGTGTTTTCACTCATAACTAGGCATGGGGCTATGATCCCAATAACCTTGGACTGAAATAGAAAAATAAAGGAAAAACTAACATGTTGTGCATCTAGTTTGTGATGTGAACCCAACATGAAGGCCAAATTTGTACATCTCCCTGCCCTTGGTGCATCATGGCCAGGGCGCAGATCATCTCTAGAAATTATAATTTTGCGAAAATTATTTTTCACCACAGGCTCTTTAAAATCGGGGTTATACTCATTTCCCACTCAATTTTGCCTCCTGATCTCGAATATAAAGTTGGATCTTGATATCACGTACAAATTTTGAGATATATGGAAATTACGATTATGAGCATTTTCGAAGCACATTTTTGGGGCATTTCGTTGAAGATAAAATTTACCCACAAGTGTTTTCTCACAATTTTCTCTCTTAAATATTGAGTTATCCAAGTACAAATCCTAAAAACTCTGAATAATGAAATACCCCTCTGAAAAATAACCTAAAAGTACTATTCATAGTAATCACAATCAAGTCCTAAATAAAATAGAAAAACTGGCAGCCAAACTCCACGAAAGGTCTCTACGACTCATAGTGTCTTCTACGGCTCGTAGACGAGTCTCATAGTAAGCTCCTGGGATTCTGGTCTTCTCTTCTATGATATAACTTCATAACTCGTAAGCTGATCTATAACTTATACTGCATGTTCATAGGCTTTAACTTCATCAAATTGTCCATCATTGAAAATTTTCATGACACCTATCTATACCTCTCATAGAATGCTCTATGACTCATATGCAAATCTCATTGGGCTGATCTTCAGAAATCATCCATCACTGGAATTTGTTACGAGACATCCTCTACGACTTATAAAATGCTCTACGATCCATATAGGGTCTCGTAAATCATCCAAAACCAGCAACTTTTGTAATTTTTTCCCAAATTATAGCCAACCTGTAATCCTGCAAATCTAAACACAAAAATACATAAAACCAACAAATATCGCATTGAGAACACGCAAAATCCTAACTTGTAAGCATCAAAGTGCTGTACTTTGATAGCACATCAATATCCTCAACTTAAAATTATTGCTTGTCCTCAAGCGACGACTCTGTCTATATAGACAATACAGTAACACACAAACCTCAACTCAATGGCACAAATCACATATATCTCAAACTCAGATACCCAGACCAACTTTTCAAAACAGGATTATATAGCTATTTAGAAAACCAATGCAAACTGATGCATGTGACACACAACTATGACAACGCAGGGGCTTTCAATAGTCCACAATCACCGAAAAAGTCAACTGCTAACAATGCAATGCAAGTGCCCTCATAGAAAGAAGTCCCATATTAGATACTCAATGATGATTTCATGTTTAACCTTGGGACTATGTAAGAACACTCACTCTCACAAAAGATATTCATGCATAATGACTAATATCATAGGCTTGCCCTTACACTCATGACTCAAACCTTCAACTAACTGGACTAGGATCAGTTTAGGACTTTCTAGGCTTATAATGTAGGCTTAGGGGGCTTTGGTATGATATTTTAAGAAAATAGTGACCGAAGGCCCTCCTTGAAACTGCATTTTTCTACACTTTTGCCCTACCAACTCCGTCCTTTTCACCTTATTCTCCCCCTTTTCCTTACTCAAGCTTTTCCAGGTGCTTTTTTCTCATTTTTCAACTTTTTGTGTTGCTTTCACACTTCATTTTGCTTTTTAGCTCAATCAAAGACATCTTTTATTTTTCTTGCACCTAGTACATGATTTTTCCCTTCTTTTTCTCCTCCTTCCTAACTCACTCCCTTATTTTTGTGATTTTACTCTTTCACCAAGCACCCTCAACTTAGGCTTTTAGCCTGTGTTAAAGTGCACAATATCTATCCTCCGAACAGGGGAAACTTTTGGTAGCCACCCTCAACTTAGACTTTTTGCCTCAGTCAATGTTCACAATACTCTAGGACAGAATAGGGCCAATTTTAGGATTTTTCACTAGATAAGGTTAGGTTAAATAGGTATTTAGAAAGAATGGTACATGTAAGGCTCAAATATTTGAAAGAAGGTATGTATCTGCATTTGGTTGGTTATTTGTAGGCTAACGTGGACTATTTCAGAATAAAGGCCTAAGATACTTTCCTAATCCATTCAATCTACAATTTAACTTAGAGTAACAAGGTAAGTTCTGCATTAGCACAAAATACATGAATCTAGAAAATAAGCTCACACTCTCATGGCATTGCATACGTTATCAACAAGAAACTTAGAGATCATGCTTTCTATCTCAATTGACCCTCACTTAGCAGAACATATATTGTCAAACACCTAAACATGCACGGTTACTATCTAGCGACTAATCAAAAAATTTTTAGTGGGTATCATTTTTCAAAACAAAACACAAAAGATGCTATATGCCATAAGTATTATTAGTATATGCTACAAATATTATCTAAACATCCTAAACATGCTGGTTAAACAAAAATTATATATCCACAAGGAAAAAGAACACAGGAAAGGAAACCTCAGGATAAAAAATTGTGGTAGTTATGGACTATAAGCTACTCAGACTTCACTAAAACCCATAACTACCCAGACCCCATCGAAAAAGATGTGCATTGTCCCCAATGCACAAAATCAATAAAAAATACAATGTAAGGGGTCAAAAACATACCTGGGCATGTAAGCGCCAGTCTATGGCTGAGTCTAACCACCCTCTCCCTGCGGGGTAGTCTGCTTAGCAGTGGTTCTCTATTCAGAGGGGCCAATACCCCTAAAATGATCCTCTTCTCGAGCTTGTTTGATCTCCTCATCATGCCTCAACTATCTTAAGGCATACTCAAGATCCTTCTCCTCTAACCTCATCGCATGAACATGTATGTCCTCTGGGTTCTAATCCGGGCAAGGTATTTTCTCGAGGGAAGAATGAGTAGGCTCGTTAGGAGCAAATAAGTCAAACATCGACATTTGAAGATGTCATCTCTGGTAGTGTAACTAGTGCTGCTAGTGATGTTGTCATACTAGCCTGGAGCTACTGCATCTTTGACTATAGGGATGACAAATTTGAAGGCCGAGCCTCAGCCAATCTCTTCTGAACCCTCTTCTCGAAGGCATCGATGCAGCTATTACTGTAGAAATACGATCTTGGATGGTAGCAATGGTGAATTCCTGACTCTGACCCTTTGAGTTTGCGATAGCCTGGAGAATTCATGGCCTAATTTGCTAAATAATCTGAGTCAACTGGGCCTCAGCATATGATAATTGCTGCTCCATGGCCTAGATAGAAACGACGAACACATAAACCGTGCCACTATAGGAGTCTGTGAAGTAGTGTCCTCTTACAGTAGCAACAATAGTGGTCCCCCTCTCATCCACTACCTCAGGCTGCGGGGGCCTCTCCTCAGTAGTAGTAGCGGCAATTGGGGTGTCAATCTCTAAACCCTCAAGCGGTGGCATAGGGGCGAACATCTTTGGCATAGATAGGGGCTGTGCTCGCCGGAGTACCACTGAGTTCTCATCAGTGTTGATCAGGCGGGGTTCTAAAGTGTACTGGGCCTCGACTAACCAATCCAATTAGTGTAAAATCTCTACCCTAGACTCTAAGCAGAGCCTGCAGATCAAACAGAAAATGGAATGAAGGTGGCCTCTTCAATGTGGCCTTATGTATCTACTTGACGATGAGGCTGGCCTAATCAATATCATAGCCAGCTAGAATGCTGGCAACCAAAATTGCATGCTCCAGCATAAGAGTATTATCTACCAAGGTCAGCTGGATGCGTGATCGAACAATAGCCCACCAAAATTTGGCAGGGAAGTGGAGCGAAGCCTTGACGACCGGCTCTGTGTGGGTGGTGACCCAAGCAGGTTCTGGACCCTGCTCTACAATATACCTGGCTACCCGTCTTAGTAATACGGACCGATGCTTAGGATCCTTTATGATAAGTAGGTTCTTGGCCTGCTCCAACTTGTAATTGAACTCTGCTGTGGATATGGGGCATGGTACTCCGGACCAAAAAGTATACGGTAGATGGTCTTATCTGATATGTCTACCTGTCGACCCTTTACTCATGTCTCTGTCAGCGTGGGCTGAGTGAGGGGTTCCTTCTAATTGGGAAGAGAATATTGGATGGTGTATGTGTAGGATGTGTAGAACTCCCTTACCATAATCGGGGAGTATCGTCCAAGTGAGTCTGTCAGCCACTGAAGCCCATATCGTATCATCATGTTCTGGAGACTAGGGACATGGCTAAGTCTATCAGAAATCACCCTAGGCTCCACATAGATAGAACGGGTTGGCTTGCCTCGCTCTTTCAGCTATATGCCCTCTCTATATATCTCCTCTATGCCCTCGACGGACCATCAGTTAGTAAAGGATTCCAGTTCTGATGATGAATAAGGTGCGATGGAGGACTTGACATCTGCTCCTTCCTCAGAGCTCTCCTTAGAACTGGACTCTTCTCCGGATGGAGTCATCTGTGGGATGCCGCTCTCATCACCACCTCCCTCTTCAGTCTGGGAAGCACTAGCAACCAGAGCCTAAGGCTACCCAGCTTTGGCAGCAACTCTGGTCTATGGTCGAGAAGCCTCTGGGTCCGGCTGGATATCAAGTATCTCTAATAACCCGGTTAACTGAGGGGTCTACTCAGTACTGAAGGCTCAACATGGAAGGCACATCCCTGATCTTTCTCCTTAGATCCTCAATCTCGGCACATCTACCTTTTGGGGCCATAATACCTACAATAAAGATCTAAACATACCATGGTTATCCCCAAGAATCAAGAAATGGTATACAAAAAATTATCTAAGTGTAGCTGTAGAAGGATTCTCCAAAATCCCCTTTACGAGTCATAGTGAATCCTATGGTTGTAAAGTGTTCTTGTATGCCAGTGGTTCAAACCAATTTTAGTTACTGGAAAAGACTATGAAACTAGATACGCCTCATAAAGTGATTTACGAGTCGTAGATTGGGGTCGTAGAAAATTATAGTGAATAATAGAAGCCAGGTAGAGATCTATGAGACCTATATATGAGTCATAAAGTGATCTATGACTCATAGAAGGTCTTATCTGGTGGATACTAAGAAACATCAAGTTTCTAGAATTTCCCATGAGGGGCAATTACGACTCGTAGACTGCTCTATGGGTCATAAGAGCCTCTTGTGAAGTAGAAATCTTCGTCACCTAAGTTTCTAAGTCCAACACACAGACCCCAAAAGACATTTTCAATAACTATTTCTATGAGCATCGAAGCAAGAACATTCACACCCAAATGATTAGAACACAACAATCGATATCCCCAACATGTTTGAGACATACACACCCCATTGAAACGTTTAGCATCAATTATCCTATCATTCCAACTATCCCTAATTCATTCAAGCTATCATGTACCTATGTCATTTAATCATCAATTCACAATCATGAATCATTCAATATCATTCAATCACACTCGGTGGATGATTCAATAAGCATACACAAGTAGCATTCATAAGACCAAAATGCCCAATTCCAGAATCAATTAACAATTCAACTAAGGGTAACCCAATTTCACATAACACAATTCAAATCAACAAGGTTTTCATGTTTAAACACCGTACCAATCATAATCATCAACTCAATCAATTAAACAAGGCAAATTAAGGGTTTAAAATTAAACCGAGAACTTACCAAGAGTAGAGACTAACTTAAAGAAAAGAGCGAGGGTGAATAGTCACAAAACTCTAGGGTTGCAGGAGTCTTGCCGGAAATTTGGTCAATGGTGGCCAGAGGTTGGTCGAAATTTTAAGGGGGCTGGGGTACGGTTAGGTTGATTGAATAATTTAGGTCAAATTTTGACCCCTCCTTTTATATTAATCGGGTCAATCTGAAAATTAACCGGGCTTGGGTTTATGAAACCCTGATTATGAGTCATAGATGGCTTTACGACTTGTAAGTCATGATTTCGTAGAACCCTAAATACTTAGCAAAATTTTAGAAAACTTACCTGGGTCCATAAACCCCATTCATGACTCGTAATTTAAACTATGAATCATAAAGTTGGCTCGTAGGTTAGAGTACATATTTTTCTTGCTCACAGAAAATCTCTATGAGATGGGGTACGAGTCGTAAACTGCTTTATGACTCGTAGACCCAGTCGTAGAGACTTAACTTAATGCTCTTCTTAGCCAAATTTGCTGGCATAGTCTTATACCTACGTACTCTTCATGAAATACACTGTTATCCCATATGCAACTAACCTATTGTCCAAAATTACAATCAAAACACAAGAAAATTGAAAATACACCTATAACTATGGTATTACGTCAAAAAGCTTGGGTTGCCTCCCAAGTAGCGCTGATTTATTTTCGCGGCATGACTTAGAAAAATTGGTTACTCAGACTTCACCAATTGCCCAGACTTCACTTCTGGGCTCATTTGGATGCTTCATAGATTGACGAATATCGAAGACAACTTCTTCGTCATTCAATCTAAACATGAGTTGGCCAACTTTTATATCCATTAGACCTCATCCCATGGCTAGGAATGGTCTTTCTAAGATGATTGGGACGTCAAAGTTAATCTCACAGTCTAGAATCACAAAGTTTGCAGGGAATATGAATTTCTCCACTTTAACCAACACATTATAAAGTATCCCCATAGGTTTCTTCATTGTTCGATCCTCCATTAACAACCACATACTAGTAGGAGTAGGGGCTCCCAATTCAAGCTTCTTGTAGACCATAAAAGGGCATCAAATTGATACTAGCACCTAAGTCACATAGTGTCCTTACGAACTCCACATCACCTATAGTGCAAGGTATAGTGAAAGCACCTAGATCTTAATGCTTTTGAGCTAAGGAATTGATAGTGATAACACTGCAATATTGAAGCTCTTAAGAAAGCTCCAGATTCATAGTGCACTTCTTGGTGATCAAGTCCTTCATATACTTTGCATAGCCCGATATTTTCTCCAAAGCCTTAATGAGAGGGATGTTGATAGATAGCTGCTTACATATAGAGAGAACGTGCTTAAACTTGCCTTCCTCCTCCCTCTTTTTGATTCTTTGAGGGAAAGGAGGAGGAGGCTTAAGCACGGGCTTAAACTTCTGTGGTGCTTCAACTGCTTCACTCATCCTATCCTTGTCACAATCATCTCTTCATTCGCATCCTTAGTTGCAACCATTTACTCATGCTCATATTCCTCATCAATTAACATAGGAGGATCAATAGTTCTCTTGCCACCCCTAGTAGTAACCGCCATACACTGCCCTTCATTCTTAGGATTTTGCACTGTGTTGCTAGGTAATGTATCCTTCTGAAGCAGATTCAACTTAGTTGACACTTGACCAGACTGTTGTTCAAGCTGTTTAATAGCCACAAAATAGGACCCTATTGTACAACCCCACATCTTACAATGCTAGTACGATGAAAAGGAAACATGATATGGTTTGGTCAAATAGCGCCAATTTTTGAAAGTGCTTGAATCACCAATTAAAGGGCGATATGTATGTCTAACGCTGAAGACGGTCGAGTGTAAATAAGTTTTAAGTCGAATTGAGGAGATCACGACCTTACATGAAGTGAGATAAGTGAGGTTCTTGTAGGACTTAGGAAGCTAGTAGGTGAGTCACCTACTTGCTTAGCTTAAATTTACTA
Organism: Solanum clarkiae; assembly: GCA_011800125.2. Classification (NCBI taxonomy): domain Eukaryota; kingdom Viridiplantae; phylum Streptophyta; class Magnoliopsida; order Solanales; family Solanaceae; genus Solanum; species Solanum clarkiae. The sequence continues at coordinate 25,998 of JAABOM020096233.1, forward strand.
GCTAAATGGAGATGAGGCCCGACGTCGAATTTGTCCAAATTCAATTATGAATAAAGTCTGTGTTAAGGGTGTAACTTTAGCCCTTGTTTTAGCATCACAAATGGACTATATTTTCAGCCCAAGAATAATAGAGAAAGGGCCCGAGTACAACAAAACTCACTTGGTGAATTGGGCCAAAACTAACTAAGAGAAAGGAAACAAAATAGGCAGCAAAGGCCCAACCAATTTGAACCCAATAAGGCCCAAGTGAAAGGGGAAAAATGGTACTTTGATTTCTTGATAAAATAAGGCTTAAAATGAGAAAGTTAAGTCAGCCAAGTGCTCCTAAAAGGGGCTTGAAATCAGCTCACTCAAGTCATTCAACTTGAACAAAAAAAATCAGATTTTCTTAATTCTTTCTCTCTACACTTCTTAACTTTGTAAAGCAACCAAAAGGAGCTTTTAGGGTTCTTAGGGAGGCCCTCAACCTTGAAGGTAAAGGTAAGTGATTATATTTGTGTGTTTAGTATGGTTTTATTATGCAAAACAAGAGACTGTGTTGGTTATGTCTATGTTGAAATTGTTGGATAGCATGTGTTCCAAAGGTTGTTATACATTTTTTCTTGTTTATTCAGAAGATTTTCCCTTTTTGGTTGGATTGGTTATGGAAAGATGCTACTTTTCTTAATAAATATTGTTTCTATAATGATGTATAAAGGATGTTACACCATTTTACAGTCCGCGAAAGTGAGTTCTTGTGTGATATTGTAATTGTGCTCGTAATAGGAACTTGTGGGCTAATTAATTAAGGACTATGGTCTCACATCCTCCACCTATTTTGAGGACTATTTTTAAACTTTTTTAGCACTATTTGTATGTATAAATGTTATGGGAAGATTTTGGTTGAAGTTGGTAATGTTTTGGAATCGTCAACGTCGTAATGTAGCGAAAGGATGTAACGTTATGCCGCTTATTTGTATGTTACATAGAATTGTTATATCTTGTGCTTTGTGGGCTGTTGTAAGGGTGTTATGGAAGTAAAAAGGCTGCACATGATATGTATATGACAATGTGAATTGGAAAATACAATTAGGGGAGGAAAGGTTGAAAGAATAAGCTCGGGTTTATAATTATCCGCTTGCTGCCCGTGTGTGTTTTTTTATGAGATTGGGCTGCCAAGATATATTTATTGGCTGCTAATGCTAGTTTTATCACCTACTATGTTGTAGATAAAAATTTGAAGGAAGGGAAGGTTATCTCAAGGTAATAACAAGGTCATACAATGAGGTATGTAAGGCTACTTGATTTCGTATTGTTTGGCATGAAACATAGATCCCTCCTTGGCATATAATGAACTTACCAACTCCGACACAACTATTAACCGTGTATCAACTCTTTCACATGTTCATATTCTCCCGTACATAGTCACTTTTGAATCTGCATACATACTTGGATACCCAGATACACGAATTCGTTCTACTAAATAAAGTTCATGTGTTATTCTACC
>JAABOM020096243.1:0-27482 GCA_011800125.2 Solanum clarkiae
ATTTGCGCCCTCCAATAAAATACATTCTTTCACCATTTCACACCTTTACAATTTGCGGGCTCTACATACCCAAGAGTCAAAATATAATTACATTTTTATAAAAAAAAATACCAAGGAGTGAACATAGGATATTTTTGGACCCAAATTGTGAAGGAGAAGGAACTTTTCAAACGTATGACGTTGACTAGGCTTAACTAGTTCATGCCAAGAGATTGGAATCTTTACATACCTCAATTTATTTCTTCAACTAATTCCAACACAATACCAATCTAATTTATGCTTCCGGATGTCCAACGTCTACACAAATTACAATTACGCTAATGATTAACAACCATATTTGGGTCTTAAATTCTATCTTTTTGTTCCAAATTTTGTTAAAATTTCAGCAGCATCTCCCTTTATAATATGCTGCCCCGAGAATTCAACTCAGCTCAAATAATCAATCAACAACAACAACAACAACCTACAACATTAATAAACCTTCTCCAATGTCATCACATCAAAAACACCACAAAATGCTATTATGGAATAACTTGGTAAAACAGGGCAGCATACACATAGGTACACATCCACCATATTCAAGCCTTCCTATATATTCCAAGAACTATAATACATCACTCCAACGCCCAACGCAAACCCCAATGTTAAAACATAACATTACACTTCCAATGGGGCTGTAATTTAAGCTAACCCTCATGTATGCATTCACATAGTTTCCCAACACTCCTTTCACCCTACAAGGACTATTTTCATGTCAAACAAACATAAACACATGACTATAAATCAATATATTTTCATATGCAAGCTTGTACCCATTTCAAACCCCAAACTCCAAATTCACAATTCAAACTAACATTCAACCCTCTTTTCATGTTTTACCTTCAATTTAACACACCCCTAACACACCCACAAGCTTTAATTTACATAAATGAAGCTAGAAGTTAACATACCTTTCAAGCCCCCTACTAGACCCAAGTCTTCATATCCATCAAACTAAGCGCTTCCTTGACCAACTAACGCACCACGCCACTTAGGAGACCCAATATACCAAGTTTGAAGCGTCAAATAATCGAAAGATCGAAAAAACAATTTTTTTTTCTTTTTCACTGTAGCAACCCGAGAGCTGCTTATGTTCTTGGCTCTCTCTCTTATTTTTTTCTGAGTGTGGGAACTCTCTCCTTGTACAAGAGATGTATACATGTATATAGGCAACAAGTCCCCTCTTGCACCAATCAAAAAGTGCCACCACACATGACCCCACTAACAATTTTTAATCTTAAAGACTACACTTTCGAAGAAATTTACATTTGGTACCAACCTTTACCAAATTGAACCAATTAAGGACTTACGGGTTCAATTAGGTTTAAAATGTGTGGAGTGAATTTTGAATGTTAGGAATAGGGTTTAGGTCATTTAGAGGTCTTAAGATAGCTTAGGAAGTCATAAAAGACCCTTAGGAGAAGCCACAATTACAAAAATACCATTAATGAAGCAAAAATCATATTCCTTGTCAAGGGTCCGTGAAGAGGTCTCATAGTCCGTACAAGGTTTCACGGCCATGCAACCCACCCGTATAACAACACTTAGGAATTTTCAGAAAATTCTACACAGACGGGCTTTACGTGAACGAGCATAACCTTTTCATCCGAACTCTAAATGAGGTGAAACCAAGTGCGTTGGAAACATAATTCAAAGAGCTCTAATTGAAGGCTTGAAACTGAACTTAGCTTGAGCTTGAAGATCTTATACCTAGAATACTTTTGAGCCAAAAGTGAGTCATACCGTTGCGCCACACGGGTCGTGTGGCTTCAAACAGTTTGTACCGCTGCCTGTGGCACCAACCTTAACCAAAATAAAATATTCCATGTCAAGAGTGAAGCAACACTTAGAATTTTTTCCACCTTGAAGGCCATACGACCCGTGTGCCTTTACATGGTCCGTGTAAAGTGACTATGTTCCACTACGTAGCTCCAAATTTGGTGTTCCTAGCTCAAGACCATCACACGGCCCTCCACACGGTCTGTGAAGTATAATACGGTCTGTGTGAGGTACACGTGTGATGTGTCTTAACCTGAAACTCCATTCCAAGGTCATACACCCAAAATTAAGGCCAAGTATCATTTCACTAGAGGCCACACGACTCATGTGACCTCACACGGGCCGTGTGCTCTCCCTTAATACGACACTTGGTCAAAATTTTTTCCAAAAAATGAAATTCTCAAATTCCAATGGAGTCGTACAATATCTGGGTCATTACATACGTTCTATAACTCTTACCTCTTGGCCCAAGGACTATAAAATAACAAGCTAAGCCCCATAAGCAAGACATGATGATATCATATAACATTTTGATTTCTGAGATATTCTACGACTATTGTCCTAGAGGTAGAAATTTTGAGTTCTAGGAATTTCAAACAACAAGTCAAGCTCCACAGATAAGGCTTAACACTACATTATGTACTGATTTATAAGATGCTCTATAATTCCTGTCTTAAAAACAAGACATAGACTAAGAACTTCAAACGTTACACCTCATGAAAGGCTTGACACTATTACATCGGGTCTTGATTTATCATACATATAACCTCACCTCTTAGCTCAAAGATTTTGAAATAACAAGCTAAGCTCCAAGGGCAGAACTTAACAATATAACATTATGCTTTGTTTTATAAGATACTCTATAACTATTTCCCTAGAGATAAGACTTGTTTGTCTAAGGACTTCCAAACAACAACTTAAGCCATAGGCATGACTTAACATTATCACATTATGTATTGATTTATGAGATTCTCTATAACTCTCACCTTAGAGGTAAAACTTAGACTTGACACTTCTATATTGTGTCTTGATTTATCATATATATAACTCTTTTCTTCTAGCCCATGAAATTCAAAATAACAACTTAAGCCTTATGAAAAAGACTTGACAATATCATATTTTATTTTGATTTATGAGATACTTTATAAATATCAGGTAAGACTTGTTAGTTCAAGGACTTCCAAACAACAAGTTAAGCCCCATAGGAAACACTTGATACTTCCACATTATGTATTGATTTATTAGACGTTCTATTACTCTTTCCTTAAAGGCAAGTCTTAGCCCAAGAACTTCAAAGAACAAGTTGCAGCCATGGGCAATATTTTTGCATTATTTTTATTAAGTCTAGCTTATGTGGAATGCGACAACTTTTGCCTTAAAGAAAGACACATAACTTGGATTAAAAAAGTAGCATATGCCTCATGGACAATAGTTTACAGTATTTCACTATGTCTAACTTATGAGATGTTGATCTATTATCCTTATTTTAGAGGTAAGACTTAGACCAAGAACTTCAAAATGACAAGTTACTCCCTTTGGGCAGAAGTTGATACTACCACATTATGTCTTGATTTATCATATACTCTATCTTTTCCCTTGGAGGCAAACATTTTCAAATAACAAGTTGCATCTCATAACAATAATTTCCACCATTTTCACTCAGTCTAGATTATGAAAAACACAATAACTTTTATCTTAGAAGTAAAATTTAACTCGATGATATAATAGAATGAAAAGAAGACCAAAAAAAGTAGGCAAAATGAAAAAAAAGGAAACGAAAAAGCAATAAATAAAATTAAATCAAAAAAAGATAAAAAAATACAAATTAAGAAACAAGAGAAAAGAAAAAGAAATTAAAAATAAAAGAGAAAAGGAAAATTAATGAACAAAATCAAGAAAGAGAAAAAAATAGAAGTTCAAAAAAATGGGGAAAAAAAAGAAAAGCAAAAAAAACAGAAAAAGAAAAAACACGAAAAAGAAAAAAAAAAGAGAATAGAAAAAAATAAATAAAAAATATTGAGAGGCAATTGAGCATTGAGAGTTTTTAAAGAATATTTAAGATGTAGAGGGGCAAAAATATACTTTGATTCAACTTAAAGTGAAAGGAGAGATATTTTTGTAAGACTTCTTTTATAAAAGATAAAAAATTAAGATCATTACGTACGAAGAAAACCTGTGTAATTTTCTGATAAAGATATTAAGGATAGAGTCAAATCAAAAGGGAGTACAAATTTAAAAGCTATATATAATGGGAGATGATCACTTGTGATATTTAATTTAATTTTTCTTATATAAACACTTATTATAAATATTTTTTTGTATTAAACAAACGCATAAATAAGTCAACAAATACTTATAACTTGTAAGCTATGTAGTAGCTCACTTTATGTGTACCAAATTGTTGGTACGATCTATACTCTGATCGTGCCTATTTTGTGCAAAATCAACATCGTGAATCAATTTTGCTATTAATAAAGACTGAGTTAAAAATTTAAATTTTAATAGGGAAAAGGATCAAAATTACTCCTAAACTATGCAAAATAGATCACTTATATTCTTCGTTACATTTTAGGATCAAAAATACCCCTATCGTTATTCTAAGGGACCACAATGCCCTTACACCATTATCCTTGCCACATGACAGTCCATGTAAATATCCACGTGGTAATAAAAGGGTCAAAATTACCCTCGAACTATTAGGAATAACTCAAATATACCCTTCTACTATTTTTGAGATCAAAACTACCCTTATGTATATTTCTTTTTTCGCTATTCTTTTTATAAAATAAGGACATTTTTAGTCCAAAACATAGACGACAAGGGTAGTTTTGATCTCAAAAATAGTCGAAGGGTGTATTTGAGCTATTTCGAATAGTTTGAGAGTAATTTTGACCCTTTTATTGTCACGTGGATATTTACATGGACTGTCATGTGGCAAGGATAATGGTGTAAGGGCATTGTGGTCCCTTAGAATAATAGCAAGAGTATTTTTGATCCCAAAATGTAACGGAGGGTATAAATGATCTATTTCGCATAGTTCAGGGACAATTTTGACCCTTTTCCCATTTTTAATATGAATTAAAATTTTTACAAAACATGAAAATTATTATGTTCCTGTTAAATTATTTATATATATTAAGTGATTTTTTTCAACCCAAAATAAAATTTATATCAAAACCACTGAATTCTATGGAAGTAGTGGTTGAAATGATAACTCCGGCCTCTAGCGAATCCATGACTTATTAAATTGCCAAACAACAGACATGTATGATGATTTTTATTACATTGTACTGTTGCACATATTCTGCATTATTCTTTGTTATGAAATTCAATTATAAAATGCATGTAACAAACTCTATAGAAGGCCACTGACTTATAATTCTAAAATAATGCTAAAAGTCAAAATGCAGCACATGCTATAAATTTGTAGGATCCAAAAGACTATCCTGAAACAAGTTACGTGCATTAATGAACACATTCACCCACGTCTCTTCTGAAAGAAAAAAAAAATGAATTATAAAATTCGTGTGTATATATTACATCCAAAAAGTAAGGCCTAAATTGTGGCTACAACTCTAAGCACTTTCATAGGCCATAGCCCATAGGATGAAAAAATTAGTCAATTTTACATATGAGAATGGAGAAATGGATTATATTAATAAAATCTATTATTTAAAACCATGCTAATAAAACTTAAATCAAGTAAACTTCTACAACTCTCTTCGCTAAGTTTTCATGTTTTGAAATGGATTCGTAATAGCCTCACTGAAATAGTACTAGATATTTCTTCTAAGAATTAAATAAACTCTTTCACTTTAGTCCCCTTTGTTTCTTCTTCTAAGTTAAGAGAATTTTGAGGTATTGAACTTTATTTTGAAAGATTAAAAGATACTATAGAATAATATCTTTCAATTGAATCACAATTTAAATAAAGTCAATATAGTGATAGATACTCTCAGCAAGTTGTCTATTTAATAATGTTGCTCATATTGAGGAGAAGAAGACGAGTTAACTCATGATGTTCATGAGCATGTTAGTTTGAGAGTTTTCTTAGTGGATCCACAAGATGGTGGGGTTATCATTCTAAGTAGATCAAAATCTTCTCTTGTGATGGATGTCAAGGAGAAATATAATAATGATTTTACATGGTTTGTGGCTAAAGGCTAATACTTAGAGCTATCAAAAAAAGATTGTGATTTAGCTGTAATAGGAAAAAGTTCTTGCTATGAAATGCATATTTGTGGCAAATAATTTTACTCTTTTTGTCACAATAAGTAAAATTTATAGCAATTTTTATATGACAAATACAATTTATTCTATAGTGGCATAATGCTTATTTTATTTCCTATGAAAATTTAAAATTTGTGGCTATTTCATATTTTAGATCCGTCATAATAATATTTGTATTTAGCTGTGACTAGAAAATCTATAGCTATAAAACCAAAGTATTTGCCACAATATTTTTGCACGAGGCTAAGAATTCATTTCTTTTGTCATAAAATACATAAATTTTAGCTAATTTATTTTAATTTACTAGGAAAAGTGAAAATATACTACCATTTTTTGATAATTATATGTTGATTTAAGTACAACTATAAAAATTAATTGCTACAAATTTATAAATACTGTCAAATATTATTTGTCATAAGAATTTTTACAATATTGGAAAAAAATTATTCGAAAATAGATCTCAACAATTTTATTACTACAAATCAAAGGATTTTTCACAAGCTTTATTAGTTAGAAAAGTTACATAATGTAGCCTTTTTTTTTTTTAAGATTCCAAAATAATTATTAAGTTACATATAATTGTATTGTATAATTTTGAGAATAGTAATTGTAATCATATAAAATTTATTAAAATGATTCAAAATATATTGAATTAAAATATATTAGTTCAAAATGAATATTGCGAATTAATATAATTGGATTTATTAATTAAGTCTAATAAAATATAAATTTAATTAAAGTATAAATTATATAAATACCATACTGTTTAAAGATAATTTCTAGAAATCCCCACTCTTTCTTAAAATACTAAAACTTTTTATGTTTTTAAAGTCACACGGATATGTGGAATTTGTGCTTGATACTTAGAAGAATCCTATTGTTCATTTAAGTTTGTTGTGATAAATATGAAAAAACTCTGACTGTTTAATTGCAACTCCATAAGTGAACAGTCAAGTAGGTATAATCAATCTCAACAATTATGTAACAAATCATTAGTTTCAAATTCAAAAAGTCTGAATTATCTTTTTCAATTGATTTTTTGAGAAAAAAAAAGTCTGATTTCGGAATGCATCAACTACGCATTGATAATTTTAATTTAGAGGTAGATAATATTTATTTCTTCGACGCAACATTAAATCTGATCGAGTCGGAAGGTGTTGCTTCTTCTTATACACCTGATTAGACGGAAATATAAGATAGAAAAGGCTTTTAATTCTAGAGCGAAACGATCTAATGGAGAAAAAGTATGATTTTATATGAATCATCTGTTGATTTTTTGTTTCTTGATGCATCTGTATTGCAAAAGAAAAAAAATTATTACGTATCTACATTTGATTTGATTCCAATAGAAGAAAAAAAATTGATACCATCCGCCTTCCTCTTTGCATGTACATATCACTACGTCGCAAATCACGTGCTAAAAAGAAGAAAAAAATTGAATCCATTACGAACTGACCTTATTTGCCAAAGGTGCGTTTTTAACCTAATTTGTCAATTTTTTTTCTTATTTTTACAAATTGATACCATCTGCCTTTCTCTTTGCATGCAGAATCACAGACACATTTTTCTGAAATAGTCAGTTGATTCAATTTTTTCATCATTGTTTAGGTATCAATCTATAAATCAGTGCTACCGTTTCTTTTGATAGGAATCTTTTGATATGATGATACAAAATTTGATGTTAATGTAGTTTGATACCTCTCAAATTTGCTTGATTTGGATGGAAAATATTATTAAATTGATACATAAATTGATGCTAATATATTTTGATACTTGTTGCTGCTTTTATCTTTTTTTGCTTATAATTAATTTTTTATTTCATTTTATCAGTGACTGTGGTGTGTTGACTTCTTTTATCACCCCTATTGCTTATGTGATAATCCTCCATAACAAGATGAACAGTGTGAAGATAATCGCCATACATGTGACGATTTGGGGATCTTGTACTTACTTATACCAGAATTACATCGATTATGTTAAGGCACACAAAGGACCAAGCGCCATTAATGATGCTCCAAACGAGTCAATATCTTACTGAAGTCTTTGGCCTAACAATTATATAGGATATAGTTCTGAGAATTGTTAAAAGAAATTTTGGAGTACACAGCTAAAATTCTTTAGATACTTGTTTGTAGTTGAAAATTGTTTATACGAAGAATTTTTATTTTACAAATGTCTGTTATTAGCAATAACAATTTAGTACTTGCAAAATCTTGATTTTTATGTCATTAATAATAGTGACCAGTTCCAATGACAGAAGAGGTTTGGTTAGCATTACTTAAATATAAGATTTTAAGTAGACAAGGGTTCGAAAGTTCCTTGCAAAAATATTGAATTGTGATTTTTGTAGTAACACTTAACAAAAGCACAAGGGTTCGAAAGTTCCTTGCAAAAATATTGAATTGTGATTTTTGTAGTAACACTTAACAAAAGCATAAAAAAAGTATAAATTTTCAAAGTAATATTCGATTTAGTGGTCCACTATCTTATTTGAAACAAGTATCAAGAATTCACATTGAAGAGTGGTTCAAGTATCACGTATGTAAAATTTTGCTTAATAGCTGCATACAGTTATCATGAGGTAAAGAAATCTAAATGCTAAAAAACATATGGAAAAAACAGAGATTGAAATCTCTATGGTTACTGTAAATACCAACTGGAAAAGTACCAAAAAATATTAACATAGTTATTCAACATAAAAAAACTGAAAAAGTGCCAAAAATATTTAAAATAGTTATTCAATATCAACAAAGCAAAGGCAAACACAGTTTTGCCTTAACAGTGTAGACATTTGTTTCTAGAAAATGATACTTAAAATTTAGAGACACGGAAATTAAGAAATATTGATCAGTCATCACTGTTGGGCATAAACATATCCGTCACAAGCCTTGTCAGTGCCATATTTTAATAGCAGCGCGGAACATCCAGTGGATGCTTTTATTATGATTTGATACTTTGTTTATAATGCTTTATTCTGTGTTGATACTTGATTTATAAATATTTCTTATGATTTGATACTGCATTTGAGAATCTTTCTTATCAATTGATACTTGATTTACAATGTTTTCATGAGTTGATACTCGATTTACATAGCTCTCCTACAAATTGATACTTGATTTACAAGGATTTCCTATGAGTTGTCAGCATAATACAATTTTTGATACTTGAAAATTGAAAACAACAAAACGCCTACCCTATGAAAAGTACCAAAATCGGAGTAGTGATTTACTGTATCAATAACTAATTTACAAAAAATTTATGAAACTTAATCTACTTAATACAAGCAATCAAACTTAATTAAAAGATTTTAGGAATATATATTTTAATTTGATACAAAGGAAATTAAAATTTTGAAACTTGTTCAACAAAAAAATTGATGTAAAGAATCAAACTTGATGGCCAACTTTGTCTCCTAATTTCTGCATACCGTCTGCTGACTTTTTCTTCCTTAATTGAAACTCATAAAACTGTTTTTTCTATTAAGATATTTGGAAAAAAAAAAAAAAGATAACTCCTTGCACTCATTTGGCAACAACTCATACATAACTGATGTACTTCTTCCATTGTATCTGTTGAAAATGAAGGGACTTTGTCATTATCATCAAAAGATTGAGTTAAATGAAGACTAAAAGAAGGAGATGAATCCATTATAATTTTTTTTAGAGTGATACAAAAACTAGAGAAGAGAAAAGGTAAAAATGGTTTTTTGTTTAGATAAAGAAGGAGATGAATCGATAGAATATTTTTAGCATGATACGAAAATTGGAGAAGAGAAAAGGTAAAAAATGATTTTTTGTTTGGATGAAAAAGGATACCGACGGTCTTTCTTTTTTCAAGGTAACTTAAAAAAGGTAACAATTTGAAATTAAATCGTGTAAGGTAAGTAATTAATTGGGTGATTGACTTTGATTGGTCTGTTGGCAAAAAGAAATAAATTAATTAAAAATAGAAAAAAAATACTAAAAAAATATTAGGACACCACCAAAAAATTATGATTGCATATAGTGACCTCTAAAATGAATATTGAGTGCATTTTTGTCATTGCAAGGCGACGTGAAAAATATTAGAACGCGACGCGGACTGGTTATTTCAAAGTGAAATTTTTTTTTTATTTCGTAAAGGGTATTTTTGACCTTTCTAACCCCTCCCAAACTCGAAAATAAGATTATAAGAGTCGTCGGTATTTTCTTTTTTCAAGGTAACTTAAAAAAGGTAACAATTTGAAATTAAATCGTGTAAGGTAAGTAATTAATTGGGTGATTGACTTTGATTGGTCTGTTGGCAAAAAGAAGGCATAAAAAAGATTGTAGAAAAATCTGAGTTGATTATCATAAAAAAAATATAGGAGAAAACTGAAAAAGTGGGATTTCTGTAAATAATTTAAATGGAAGAGAATATTGGAGATTTTGATATAATATGTCGTGTATTTTATAATTTTCCTTAATTAAAAGCCCAAATTCAATTAGTTGGACTATAAAAGATGACCCACTTTATTAGGCCCAACATCCTCTCATCCTAGAGACCCACTTGATGTCACGTGTCGAATGATGTGGCACACTAAGTCAAATAAAGAAATAAAATCATGTCATGTATCAAAATGACAAGCTCATTTCATTAAAGCCCAATATATTATGTCACTTAAATCTGATTGGTCAAGAGAAAGCTTGATTCCATCATGACTCCTCTATTCTATAACTATATAGGGGTTCTCATAATTCAGAATACACATCAAGAATTCTAACAAAAAGGTAGAGAGAGCTCTGGATCAAACGCCACAAATTTCTCTACAAATTCAAGAATTCAAACATTCAAGTTCAAGAACAAGCTTAAAAGCTCTTGAACTCAAAAAACAAGCTCAAGAACAAGATCAAAATCAAGATCAATGATAAGATCAAAATCAAGATTCAAGATCGGATTCAAGAACAAACTTCAAATTTAATATCAAGCTCAAGAGCCCTTGAATTTATACTTGAAAAGGTGAATCAGAAGATTCATAGAGATTGTAATACTCACATATTGAAATCAAGTACTACAAATTGTTGCAATATTTTTGTTCTTGATTATTATTTTCTCAACGCGAATTTTATTATCTACAAATTCTAGCATGCCCAGTGGGATAATCTCCACCTCTCATTTCAGATTTTCAAGAATAAAAGAACATTGAAATGTCTTCCAAAAAGATCTCCTAATCAATGTCCTTCATAGCTGCTTATTCCACATTCTCTGCTCAAGTAGAGGGAATCCTGGGTGTCACTTTTGGAAGTGCCGGAGTTGTTACAAAAAGCAAAGCTACTATGCTGGGACAACAAACACTGCGAGTGTCATCCGCACCAACTTCTGATTTTGGGTCTTCAACCCTAAAGGGAGCGAGGTCCTTTACAAATGCTTCAGAAGGAGAAAACAGTAGTTGCTGAGAAAGATCAAGCAGACCTTGGCTCTACTTGAGGTCTTTGGTTCCAAGAACTCTACTGCAAAAAAAAAGACCAGGACTCATCTAATAAATCTTCTCCATATGCATCGCATAATATAAGCCCTCTGAAGATCAACTTTCACAATATTCCATGCTACTCTTCAATGCCTCCAATAGTCATGCAAGCGATGATAACTAATGCTTCACCCACAGAGGAACAATTTGCAAATCTAGTAAAGATGATTGAAGGTTTGACCAAGCATGTGTAACACCAATTGTATTGATAAGTTGAAGGACAGGGTGGACGACTTACTAGATGGGGAATCTAGCCATGCACCTGGAAAGGGTATTGAGATTCAAGTGGCTGAAAATCCAATGAAGCAAGCACCCACTATCAAGGAGCTATCAATTTCTGCCAAAGGGATGATCCCAATTGATCAATTAAAGGATTTCATTGAAGGGACCATTAAAGAAAAGTATAAAGTCTCCACGAGGTATTCCCATATGTATGCTAAGTTAGCATTGCCACTGAGAGTTTTAGCAGTTCATCCTGTATTTCATGTCTCCATGCTCCATTGATACATTCTAGATGAGTAATTTAGTTGAGTTGAGTTCAAATTTGTCATATGAGGAGGAGTCGGTGGCTATCTTTGATAGGCAGGTCCGAAGGTTGAGGACCAAGGACATACCTTAAGTGAAGGTTCAGTGGCAGCGCCGTCCCGTTGAGCCACTTGGGAGTTAGAGTCAAACATGTAGGCTAGATATCCCTAGCTTTTTCAGGCTCCAGGTACCTTTTTTTCCTTTATATTCGAGCATGAACACATTTTTAATGATAAAAAATGTAATAACCTTGTCAGTCATTTTTGAGTTTATTTATAAAAATTACTATTTTGCCCTTTTATAAGTTACTTTAGATCTACTTTGAACTATATGTGTTGTTAGGACTGAGGTCTCGTGTTTTAAAAGTGAAAATATTAGTCTTGGCATTTTTGGAAGCTTAAGTTGTTGAAAAAGTGAGTTTTTGTACTATACGGAGTTTCAGGTGTCGGATTGGAAATCTGTCGATTCCATTAGCTCTAGAGGATCAAAAATTTGGTCTAAGAGGAATGATAGAACCGAATTTGAAATTAAAACAGAGATTTTCGACCTAAATTTGTATATCTAGTTGATTTCGGAGCCTAAGTTTGACTTTGATCAACATTTGGAGTTCGGAAGCTCTAATTGAAGTTCCAACAGTTTTACTGATTTCGGATGATAAAACTAACGTTAAAGTTAGTGTAATTGTAATTTTTAGAGTTTTTGAAGGTAGTTTGGGTATTTTGAGTTTTAATTAGTTTAATGAGCTTTATCAAAAATTGAGTCAAGGAGACCTCAGAATCAGATTCTGACAGTTCCATTGAGTTTGGATAATTGTTTCTGTAGGGATACATGTCTGGTTTATGCGTATCAAGTTCTGAACAAACCTTGAGTTCTGTTCTTTGATTTTTACAATAGTTGGTTTCTTAAATCTGGTGCATGTCACTTTGTACTCTGTGTTTGCATAGGGTTAACTTCTTTGACCTCTGCATCGCGAAGAGGTAGGGCTCGTGTTCGTGGAGTGTTGACCCTGTTAACCTCCGCGTTCGTAGAGGCATTTTCCTGCATTTGTGGAGCTCTATTGGTTCCCTCTCTCCGCATTCGCGAACCCCACCCCACGCTCGCGAAGTGGTAATTTGTCTTATTAGTTTTAAAACCGTGAAACCTTCATTTTCATCCATTTTTGAAAACCTTGAGCTTTCTTGGGCGATTTTTGAGAGATTTTCATGGGAAACTTTTGAGTAAGTGTTTCTATCCTCGAAATTAATAATTTTCATTACTTTTCTCTTGATTTTGTCTTGAATTTCATGATTTTGAATGTTTAAAATTGGGTTTTTCATGTCTATGTTTTAAAAACTTTAATTATTGATTTCTCCTACAATGTGAGCTTAATTCCAATAGAATTTTCACCCACGAACTCCTTTTCTCACGTATTTAAGTTCCAAATTTGTGAACCTTGAATTTTAGCCCTAATTTTGACCATTTTAGCCCTGGATCTAATTTGTGCTAATATTATTATCAAAATTCATCTCTTAACGTATTTTATCTATTCTTGATAATGGGTGGTTGATTCAAGCTAGTTGTTTAGGTTTGGAGTGACCAAAAGCTTAGTTTGAGTGTGGTTTCAATATCGATGTAGGTTCAACTAACCTTTTAAAACTAAGTTTGAGTTATTAGATACATTTATGTGATAATTGTAGAGTTGAATTGCTTCATGAGTAGTTGAATTGATATGATAGTATTTTGGCAAAAATTTGATATCAATTATGTTGGAGTTTGGAGTAATTTCTGAATTGTTGGCAAATTGAGATGTATCCTTGATATTCGAGATATTTTTGAATTTTATTGAGATTATTTCGGCTTTGTGACGTCATTCGGGAAACATTGTGCTATTTGATGACAATTGAGATACTTTTCGAGACTAATGTGTATTTGAGACTTGCAAAGTTTGTGTTATTGGTATATTTGACTTTTGGTGAAAGTGAGGTGATTTGAGACATGTTGTTGGCTTGTAGTGCCGGTTGTGATACTTGACATTTCCTTTATGATTCTATAATTATTATTTATCGGTTATCTTATTATATTATTATCACATACATTGATTTATCGCATTGACATGCATTTACTTCACATTGCATCTGTACCATCCCTTGACCATGCGGATGTGGCAAGCTTGAGATATTGTACCACTTTTTTAAAATCCCTTGATCATGCGGAGGTGTAAAGGGTGAGATTGTATCACCTTTCAAAATCTCTTGACCACATTGACATGGCAAGGTTGAGATAGTGTAACACCCCTTGACCATGCAAATGTGGCAAGATTGAGAGATTTTTTTATACGGACTGTGAGGCCCCCATGGGTTTTACTCGGTAGCTTTAGCTCGGTAGATGTATACACCACTGTTCGAGAGACGTGATTTCATTCCATGCATTGTATTTATTCATTTATTTGTATTACGTCATGATTATGCTTACCCCTACTATATTTTCTCCTTGAAGATCAAGCAAAGGGACTCCACATGGTAGTTGCTCTTCTTTGAGCGGAGTTCTGTTACTCTTTTTCCCAAATTACAATGGTGAGAGTCTTAGTGATCAAGACTCCATTGTACTACTGCGATTCCTTTCCTAGTTATATCTTTTTTTCAAACTATGTATTTTGTTTATGCGACAATTTGTGTTTACTCTTTCATACGTTTAGAAATTCTTGTATTCATGACTTCAGATTTTGTGATTTTCATTCTAAATGTTGTGATTGATTTGTTTAACTATTTCTTCCTTTAGTTGTGATCCAGTTTTGGGTTGCGACACTGGCGATCCATAAGAAAATTTTTCAATAACTGCGTACTGAAGATTCTCTTTGATAATCATTTTCTTTATTGTAAGGATCTAGATTTTCATATAGCTTTAGTGATGCTTGGAATTTGGTTCCGAAAAGTTTTGGGCCAAGATGACACCTCATAGAATCCTCCACGAGTTGTGTGACCACCTATAAAGGACCCCTAAATTAGTTTAAAATCCTTCATTTCTATTCGTTCTTATTCTAATACTTAGCTTCTCATTCAGTCGCTCAAATGGTTATCGAATCCTCTTTTCGAACTCTGACCGGTGGATTCCCGAGGAACCTACAAGCTCAATCTAAGTTCACTTTCAAGCAATAAATTCAAGCTTATTTATTTTGTTTTAGGCCATCGTGAGACTCCTACATCAAGTCAAGTTCGAAGAAATTCCATCGACTAATTTTTTTCACAAGTACCGATAGGAGGGTCAACTTTAAGGGGTCATATCTCTTAGATCAAAACGAACTGGGTATCCCACGACCTATCAAATTAAAACTCTTTGAATTAGCTTTCCAATGCACTTGGTTCACCTCATTTAGAGTTCGGATGACGAAGTTATGCCCGTTTTCGTAAAGCTCTCATGTGATGTGCGTTGTCACCATTTCTCTAAGGCAAGCCACACGGGCACCCACAGGGGCCGTGTGGCATTCCACGAACTGTGGGGATGGCCTTGGGCCTGAAACAAACACTTCTTGGCCAAGTAATGTGCCACGACCAGCCACACTAACTGTGTGGTATGGCACGGGTCGTGAGGCTTCCGGAGTGAAAATTTTTCTAAGTGTTGAACCAAGTTCTAATTTCCAAATTTTTGCCAACGTGTAGTCTCACGGGCACTCAATATGACCCATGGAGTGCCACATGGGTTGTGAGGCCTCAAGTGAGGTGGCACTTTGTCATTTTCTCTTCGTTTCATTAATGGTATTTTCATAAATTTGATTATTTTCATTAGTCTTTTGGGATCTCCTATGCTATATAATGAACTTCTAAAGACCTAAAACCCTATTCACATTTTTCACACCCACTCTCTCTCATTCAAAAGTGTCTCTCAAATCCTCTCAAGGGTTCTTGAAGATTTTCAACTTGGGAATCAATACACATTCAATTCTTCTTCAATTTTCTCTTGGGTGCTCCTCATCTTGTGAAGGTATGTGGGTTTTGATCCTTGGTTACTTCCAATCAAGGAGATCCAAAATATTTTCAAGAAATTTACATGAATTTTGCTTACTTTAATTTGGGGTTTTAAATATTATAATTCCTTAAGTTCCAACAATGAATGGATTATGTTTATCTATGAATTTAAAAATGAATTAAGCTTTGAAATATTGAAATACATTTTTATTAAGAATATTTGAATATGCATGTTCCTTAAATGTTTGAATCTAAGCATGAGTGATTATATTATGATTTCAAATATGAATTTAAATATTTTTCACTTGAATTTTACTATTATTTTGATTATTATTGGATTGAATCTAAATTACCCATGTCGCTCACATCTCGTTCATAGCATATGTATTTCATGAGCAGTATTTATGAAAATTATGAAGTGGGTTAAGCCCAATTATACTAAGTATATGATTTTTGACAAGATTATGGTTATGACAAGAATGTGATCACATATATGTT
This sequence comes from Solanum clarkiae, assembly GCA_011800125.2. Taxonomy (NCBI): domain Eukaryota; kingdom Viridiplantae; phylum Streptophyta; class Magnoliopsida; order Solanales; family Solanaceae; genus Solanum; species Solanum clarkiae. The sequence goes on from JAABOM020096243.1 coordinate 16,498, forward strand.
TATTGATTATGGCTCTTTGAGTATCTTGGGTGCTTGCACCATCTTGTATATGAATGAGCTATTCCTATGCATGAATATTATGATCATGGACTATGATTTGGCATTCGAAACTAAGTATGATGAATTATGAGTATGTTTTGGCCTTTAAGCATAAAAATGCATTGAAATGATTTGGAAAAATGATTATTGCCTCTTTTGGAAGCAAGTATATATACATATATGTATTCTCGTGGGATGACGACTTAGCACCGATGGATGGAGGGTTTGCTTTCTTTCCTTGAACTATGTGCCTAGCATAGGTTTCCTTTCCAAAATGGGAGTTGTTCTTGTAAGGAAAGATGCCTCTGAAATGGGAGTTGTTCCTGTAAGGAGAAGACATGATATGATATGACTTGATATACTATATGTGAAAATCCTATTCGAAATGGAAGTTGTCCCGTAAAGAAGGTTACTTCATGCGAAATAGGAATTTTCCCGTTAGTTGAAGTAAGGTTTACCTTTAGCAAGTAGACCACCTCTTTATCAATGAGGGCATTTCATCGGGATTCTACGTAATAGCTCGCTCGGTGTTACTCATGTCGATTAAGGTCACATCCCCGCTATATATATGAGCATCAAACATTTCATGCATCATTGGTTTCATGGCATCTTGGTATACTATTCTCTTGATTATATATTTTTTATATTATGTGCACTTGTCATCTAACATTAAAATGTAGGTTTGGTAAGTTACATGTATTGCACCCCGCATACTTAGTACATTCGAACACACTAACATATACTTTTCCCTACATGATATTATCATGAAGGGACCGAGGACTTTGATCATCCACCATACGATGTCTAACTCAGGTCTCAAGTTTGAGCATAGTGGTGAGTCCTACCTTCCAAGGATGAATCACCATCCTTCTACCTAGGGTGTTTTTATCTGTTTTACTTACTTTGAGGGTGAGCCGGAGAAGTATCTTGGCCCCCGTCCTATCTTATGACTAGAGGCATTGTTGGACATCTTGGAAACCTTCTTACATTTTATGCTATGTGTTATGGTTAAAGTCTATATTATGGATTTTCTATCTTTGACTATCGTTACGTGAGTTGGTTAGGCGATTTATGACTTGGCTATATGTTGTTATGGAAAGATCCTAAGTCCTGAATTGCCCCTATAGCGTGAGTCCTACTTACTCGCCCCTTAGTCATTATGTGTCATATGCTACGTGAATTCATGTTAATCCCTTTCCCAAAGATATCCCCATAGTGCGAGTCCTACTTTCTCATCCCTTAGAACTATGTGTTTAATTTCGAATGCACTTCCAAACCGATGATGTGAATTTTGGTACTTTGAGGCTTATTTGGGGACTTTTGGGTTCCCATTCGCCGTGTCATTCCTAGACCCTAGGTGCGGATCGTCATAGAGATGATATCAGAATACTAGGTTTATAAATGGTCCATAGAGTCCAACATACTGCATCAAGTAGAGTCTTATTCATGAGTGTGACGCGTGCCACATCTATGGGTAGGAGGCTACAAGGCGGTTTGGAAAATTTTTCACTTTTCATGATTCACATTGTGCCGTGGAATGTATCTTAAGATTTCCTATCTTCATCCCTCCCTACTAGATATGGAGAGTCACCTTGGGCTAGAAATGTAATCCAGGCAAGGAGGATATTGTAGCTAATCTTATAGATGAGGCTAGATAGGAGTTGCTGGAGGGTGTGTATGGTTTAGCAAGCTTGCTCCTCCGAATATTCAAAGTTTTCTTTGGTTGGCTGGTTATGATGGAAGGTTTGTTGAAGATTTCTCACCTATTGCATCTCCACTGACCAAGTTAACTCAAATGAAGGCCAAGTTTGCATGGTCAGATGGGTATGAGAGGAGTTTTTAGGCATTGAAAGGTCGGGTTACATCGGCTCTTGTTTTGACTTTATCAGATGGCTTAGATAGGTTGGTGGTATGTTGGGAATGCTCCTCGGATTAGGTCGGGTTGTGTACTTATGTGATATGGTAAGGTGGTAGCTTGTGCATCAAGGCAATTGGAGGTGCATCAAAATTACTCGAGTCATGATCTTAGATTATCGGGTGTGGTATTGGCTTTGAAAATTTGGAAACACTATTTGTATGGGGTTCATTTTGATGTTTTTTCCACCACAAGAGCTTGCAACAACTGTCCACTCAAAGGGATCTTAACTTGAGGCAAAGAAGATGCTTGGAACTCCTTAAGGACTACAACATAGGTGTATAATATAATCTCGGCAAGGCAAATATGGTAGCCGACACTCTTAGTAGGTTATCTATGGGAAGTGTAGCTCATGTTGAGGAACAGAAGGGGGAGTTGGCTAAAGGTGTTCACAGTTTGGATAGATCAGGTCTTAGGTTGACCGACTCTAATGATGATGGTGTCCATGTTCACAATGGGGCCGAATCTTTTGAGGTTGTTGATATTAAGGCCAAGCAAGACTTAGACACATCATTTGTGGTGTTGAAGAGGTTGGTTACCGAAAATAAGATAGAGGTTTTCTCCCAAGGGGGAGATGGTGTAACTTGGTACCGTGATCGATTGTATGTTTCGGACGTTAATGGTATTAAGGATATGATCATGAGTAAAGCCCATAACTCTCATTATTATATTCACCCTGGATATACTAAGAGGTATTAAGGTTTGAGAGAAGTGTAACGGTCGCATGGTCTGAAGAAGGATATAGCCAAGTTTGTATCCTGTAACGACCCAAAAAAAGCTAAAAATGTGCCTCGGAAGTGCTCAGAATTGTATTTTTCATGTATCTCAAAATCCGTGCGTTGTTTCAGAAATTTGACTTCATATTCTTACTCAGGGGGTCAAATTGAGTGGGAAAAGGATCTAATCCAAATTTTAGAGCAACCATAGCAAAATCTAAAATTTCAAAGTGTTAATTTCCAATAGCTACTTCGTGTCACTGGCACGACGCGCCAATGCATTATTATTTCATTCTGGTCCAAGACTTTTGAGTCTTGGGTCTAAGTCTTCCCATACGTGTAAATACTTATACTTAGCCATATTTCACCTTCATATCATACAAGACATTCCCCAATACTTTCTCAAACATTTAGACTAATGCTTCATCTAAATTCAAGTGTCCCAAACTCATTCCGGATCTCAAGAAACTCATTCAAGCTTCAAGCTCTCATTCAATCTAAGTCAAGCTTATTTATGTCATTTAAGACCATCGTGGGGCCCCTACATCAAGCCAAGTTCAAAGAAATTTCCCCTGGCTAAGTTTTGCAAAAGTACAAGTATGAGGGTAAACTTTGAAGGGGCATATCTCTTAGCACACAAAGAACTGAGTGTCCCACAATGTACCAAATTAAAGTTCTTTGAATTAGCTTTCAAACATATTTGTTTTTACCTTATTTAGAGTTTGAATGAAGAAGTTATGCCCATTTTCGTAGAACTCGAATGTGCAGGGGTATACATGGGTTTTTGCCAAATTCCATTTTATTAATGGCATTCTGTAAATTTAGTCATTTCTATTGAATTTTTGGGGATTCCAATACTATCTTAAAATTTCCTAAAGACCTAAACCCTTTCTCAAAGATCAATTCACTCCTCCCAATTGGAATACATTCTCAAATTCTCTCAAGAGCCTCCAACAAAACCCCAATAAAATTCAAGGAAACTCAAGAGCAAGCTTTAGATTCCAAGACCCACTTCTAAACTTCAAGTCTTTCTCAACTCAATTTCAATAAATTCAAGGTCTAAGGTATGTGGGTTTCGTCTATGGGTACCTTTCACCCATGGAGTCCAACCATTCCTTTTCATGAAAATTGTATGTTTTCAAGTTGTATTACTTATGGGTATTACTTATATAAATTATGATTACAAATTATGTTTGGTTTTTAATGAAATGTTGATTAGAAACATATGTCTACCTATTTCAATATCATACTATGAGATGGTTTGTTTATTGTGACTATGCAAGTTTTGGGGTATCAAATTATGGTCTATTATGAGAATTGATGATGCATTTCAATGTATATTGTATGATGGTATTACTAAGTGTTGGTGGGTTGTTTTACTTCAAGTTTTATTTCATGATTTCACTCTTGAATTGCATGATTTTACACTAGCACTACACACTCGCCAAGTGTTCGATAAAATGAACGGGTATAAATTCTTAAGTTGTTGGAGGCCCAATGCATGTCTTATAAGTTGAATGACTTTATGATGATGGCAGGAATGTTTATATGAGTTTTTTTCATGATAAATTACCTATGAAGTTGTAAGTAGATTGTTGGGTTCCTATGTTGTTGTGCTCTTGAGAAAATGGAGAAGATCTTTCCTTGTTGCTTGAAATGTAATGTTGTGTTGAACTTGTCCTACGATTCCTACCAAAAAGGCCATGTTATAAGGTAGGATAACTAATGGTTCCTACCGAAAAGATCATATCGTATAAGGTATGGGCATCCTACTGAAAAGGCCATACCGTAAGGTAGAATAACTAATGGTTCCTACAGGAAAAATCGTATCGTAAGGTATGGACACCCTACCGAAAAGACCATACCATAAGGTAGAAAGACCAATGGTTTCCACTGAAAAGATCATATTGTAAGGTGTGTACATTCTATTGAAAAGGCCATGCCGTAAGGTAGAATGAATCACGGCTCCTACCCAAAAGATTATATTGTAAAGTAGAAGACATTTTATACTACCTATCAAAAAGACTATGTCGTACAATAAGAGTATTGGTAACACTCTCCAAAAAGGTTATACCGTAAGGCAAGTGGGGGCTATTTAGCCCATTCCATGAAGGTTGGAGAAAAAGTTTTGAGTATGTATCCTATATTGAGTTCACATTCCTTGTTCATCATTTACAAGAATGTTTTACCTTATGCATTGATCATGCATGTCATATCGATGTTATATCTATCCTTGCTTATAATTATGCATTTCGATTATGTTTTCTATCCCTTGCTAGCATTGCATCCTACATACTTAGTATATTCAAACGTACTAACGCATACTCTATGCCTACATGATGTCACCATGTAGGAACCAATGTACCGCTTGATCATCTTTCTCCTCCACATGGATAGTACGATTGTTTCTCAAGTTAGTTGGTGAGTCCTCCATTCCGGGGACGTTACTTATGATCTCTTGCTATGTATTAAGACTTTCTTACCTTTATTTATGTATTAACTATGAGGGTGAGCCCGATTGTTTGTGTTGGCCCCCGCTCTTATCTATGTAGTATAGGTTTTATTGGACATGTTATGTATCTATGCTACGAGCCTTGACTCTCTTATTTCTTGATGAGTATGATATGAAAGTTTACCCTTAGTCCCAATTTCCCTTGTTTATGCTTATCTCTTATTGTCATTTTAATTGTTCCGCAACCAAGGATGTGTAATAATATGCTACGAGGCTTGTTTGGGGTTCTTTCGGGTTCCCCATTCGCTGGTCATGTCTAGGCCCTAGGCCTGGGGCATGATATATCTGAATGCCCTAATTGTCAACAAACGAAGGTAGAACACCAAGGACCCCGTGGTTTAACTCAACATATTAAAATTTCTACTTGGAAGTGGGAAGAGGCGAACATGGACTTTGTGGTTGGTTTGCCTCAAATCCAAAAGCAATTTGATTCAATTTGGAGTATTTTTGACCGAATGACTAAGTGGGTTGACTTTCTATCAGTTAAGACTATCCTCAAGGTTGGGAACAACATCAAGTTATGTAATTTGGAGTTGGTTGACTGGATCGTATGCCTACTTGTATTATGTTGGATTATGATACCCAACTTACTTCTCACTTTCGGAAATCATCTCAAAAAGGGGCTTAGCCCTGGGTTGAAACTATCATTTTTCACCATCTATCCATTGGGCAAGCTGAGAAAACAATTCAAACTTTGGAGGACATGACAAGGTCTCGTGTGTTAGAATTCAAGGTTAATTAGAGTAATCATCAACTATCTATTGAGTTGGCTTACAACATAGCTTTCATGCTAGGATTTCTGTGGCACCATTTGGGACTTTGTGTGGTAGAAGTTGAAGGTCTTTGGTGGGATGGTTTCAGTTAGATGAGATGACTTCTATAGGTTGGGATTTAGTGTTGGAGGCTATGAAAAGAGTGAGATTAGTAGGGAAAAGTTGTAGATGGTTCGAAGTTATCCCAAGGTTTTGTTTGGATGTTGGAAAAAGGGAGCATGGGTCTTGTATTGGTGAGTGGGTATATGTGAAGACCTCATCTAGAAAGGGTGTTATGTGTTATGGAAAGGAAGGCAAGTTAAGTTCTCGATATGTAGGTTATTGTGAGGTTTTTTTTTTATCGGATTGGGAATGTGACTCATAGGTTGGAATTGCCTATGAATTTGAGCTTTGTTCACCAGTTCTTTATGTATCAATGTTGAGAAAATTGGTGGGTGATCATAGTACTATTGTGCCTTTGGAAGGGGTGGAGTTGGAGGAAAACTTATCTTATGAGAAAATTTTGGTGGAAATTTTTGGAGAGGCAAGTGAAGCAGCTTCGTTACAAGGACGTGGCTTTGGTTGGGTGCATTGGAGAAATCAACACATAGAAAGTGTTGTGTAGGAAGTGAGATCAAGTATGATGCGATGATACCTATGCCCTTTCCAATCTACTTAAGATAATGGCATTAGGTTCTACTTATTCACAATGGTCCTAATTCTTTCGCTCTTGAGTCTCATGACATGACATGCATACATGTGCACGAAAATGATTTATTTTATGATATTTTAAAATGATTTGAATACGTTTTGATATGAGTTTTAACGATTTGATGATTTTTCAAATGGTGAATTATGCATTGTACCTTGTATTTGGAAGTTTCATATTCTAAGTCAAGCCTTTCAAGCCTTCTACCATATTCAAGGACAAATATTCCCAAGGGGGAGATGATGTAAGGACCCGGACTTTCTTATAGCTTTAGTGATGCTTGAAATTTGATTCCGAAAAGTTTTGAGCCAAGATAAAACCTTATGGAAGCCTCCACAGGCTATGTGACTCCCTATATGGGACCCCCAAATTAGTTTAAAATCCTTCATTACTATTCGTTCTATTCTAAGCACTTAGCTTCTCATTCACTCACTCAACCACTTGTCGAATCCACTTTTCAAACTCTGACCGGTGGATTTCCGTGGATCCTCCATGCTCAATATAAGTTCACTTTCAAACCTTCAGTTCAAGCTTATTTATATTGTTTTAGGCCATCGTGGGCCTCTTAAATCAAGCCAAGTTCAAAGAAATTCCATCGACTAAGTTTTTCATAAGTACCGATAGGAGGGTCAACTTTAAAGGGTCATATCTATTAGCTTAACATGAATTGGATATCCCACAACCTTTTTCAAATTAAAGCTCTTTGAATAGCTTTCCAATGCACTTGGTTTCACCTCATTTAGAGTTTGGATGAAGAAGTTATGCCCGTTCTTATGAAGCTCTCCTGTGCTGTGTTGTCACCATTTCTCTAAGGTAAGCCACACGGGCAAACACACAGACTGTGTGACATCCCATGAACCGTGGGGATGGACTTGGGCCTGAAACGACCATTTTTTGCTAAGTAATGTGGCACGATCAACTACACGAATCGTGTGGTGTGGCACTTTTCGTGAGGCTTCCGGAGTGAAAATTTTTCTAAGTGTTGAGCCAAGTTCCAATTTTTAGATTTTTGACTAAGTGTAGTCTCATGGGTACTCCACACGACCCATGGAGTGCTACATGAGCCGTGAGGCCTCAAGTGAGGTGACTCTTTATCATTTTTCTCTCCGTTTTATTAATTAGCGTTTCTGTAAATTCGATTATTTCTATTGGTCTTTTGGGATCTCCTATGTTATATAATAACCTTCTAAAGACCTAAAACCCTTATATTCACATTTTTCACCTCACTTTCTCTCATTCAAAAGACTCTCTCAAATCCTCTCAAGAGTTCTTGAAGATTTTCAACTTGGGAATCAAGACACATTCAATTCTTCATCAATTTTTCTCTTGGGTGCTCTTCATCTTGTGAAGTTATGTGGGTTTTGATCCTTGGTTACTTCCAATCAAGGAGACCCAAACTATTTTCAATAAATCTACATGAATTTTTCTTACTTTAGTTTGAGGTTTTAAATATTATGATTCCTTAAATTCCAACAATGAATGAGTTATGTTTATCTACAGATTTAAAGATGAATTAAGCTTAGAAATATTGAAATACATTGTTATTAAGAATATTTGAATATGCATGACCCTTAAATGTTTGAATCTAAGCATGGGTAGTTATATTATGATTTCAAATGTGGATCTAACTATGTTTTCACTTGAATTTCATATTATTTTGATGACTTTAGATTGAATCTAAATTAGCCACATTACTCACATCTCGTTCATAGCATATGCATTTCATGAGCATGAATTTATGGAAATTATGAAGTGGGTTAAGCCCAATTATGCTAAGCATATAATTTTTGACAAGATTATTGCTATGACAAGAATGTGATCACATATATATTTATTGATTATAGCTCTTTGAGCATCTTGGGTGCTTGCACTATCTTGTATATGAATGGGCTATTCTTATGCAGTGAGTATTATGATCATGGATTATGATTTGACATTTGAGCCTAAGTATGATGAATTATGAGTTATGTTTTGGCCTTTAAGCGTAAGAATACATTGAAATGATTTGAAAAATGACTATTGCCTCCTTTGAAAGCAAGTATATATATGTATATGTATTCTCGTGGGATGACGACTTAGCACCGATTGATAGAGGGTTTGCTCTCTTTCCTTGAACTATGTGTCTAGCAAGGTTTCCTTTTCAAAATGGGAGTTATTTTTGTAAGGAAAGATGCCTCCGAAATGTGAGTTATTTCCATAAGGAGAAGACATGATATAATATGATTTGATATGCTATATGTGAAAATCCTATATGAAAATGGGAGTTGTCCCGTAAGGAAGGTTACTTCATGCGAAATGGGAGTTGTCCCTCACAAGGTGAAGTATGGTTTACCTTTGGCAAGTAGACCACCTCTTTACCAACGAGGGAATTTTATCAGGATTCCAGGTAATAGCTTGCTTGGTCTTACTCATGTCGGTTAAGGTCATATCCCCACTATATATATGAGCATCAAGAATTTCATGCATCATTGGTTTCATTCCATCTTGTTATACTATTCTTTTGATTATATCTTCTCTATATTATGTGCTCTTGTCATCTAACATTGAAATGCAGGTTTGGTAAGTTACATGCATTGTACCCCACATACTTAGTACATTTAGACGTACTAGTGCATACTTTTGCCTACATAATATTACCATGTAGGGATCGAGGACTTTGATCATCCACCGTATGATGCCTAGCTCGGGTCTCAAGTTTGATTGTAGTGGTGAGTCCTACTTTCCAAGGACGAATCACCATCCTTCTACCTAGGGTGTTTTTATCTATTTTACCTAGGGTATTTTTATCTATTTTACTTGCTTTGGCCCCCATCCTATCTTATGACTAGAGACATTGTTGGACATCTTGTAAACCTCCTTACGTTTTATGTTATGCGTTATGGTTAAAGTCTATATTATGGATTGGTTATCTGTGATTATCGTTATGTGAGTTGGTTATGTGATTTATGGCTTGGCTATATGTTGTGATGGAAAGATCCTAAGTCCTGAATTGACACCATAACGTGAGTCCTACTTACCCGCCCCTTAGTCATTATGTGCTATATGCTATGTGAATTCATGCAAATCACTTTCCTTAAGATATCCCCAGAGCATGAGTTCTACTTTCCCATCCCTTAGAATTGTGCTTAATTTCGAATGCGCTTCCAAACCAATGATGAGAATTTTGGTACTTTGAGGCTTATTTGGGGACTCTCGGGTTCCCATTCCCCGTGTCACTCCTAGGCCCCAGGTATGGATCGTGGCATCTATCTCCGTTTGTTCCCACAAATCAATTGGTTCTCCATGCAAATAAGTGATGGACTTTAACAAAACGAGTTTGATTTTTTGCAACTAGAGGTTTCAGTATACTAGTATATACTTTAAAAGGTGAAACAGGTTGACCAACCCCAGCGGGAGATTGGCCAACGGCCGGCGTGGCCATGCAACAAAGACTACAAACTACGGTGTATCATGGCGACAGTGTTAGGGTTTAGAGATTTTTTTTTTCAAGCAACTCAAGATCTCAATTCCGAGCTGCCAACTCTTGCCAAGTGATTATATACATACATACATATATATGTAACATTGTTTGGCCATCAGGCTATATATTTTATTTATGAAATGTCTAAAATTGGTCCTACAAATATAAAATAAAGGACAAAGCAAATAGCCAAATGGAATAGTGGGTCAAGCTAGTTAGATTTTTTTTAGGAAAAAGTACACAAAATAGACTTAATTTGAAATCATTTACCTTTAATAAGTCCAATCTAAACTATTTACCCTTAATAGACCTATTACCTTAACTATTTACATTTCTACCCACTTACTCCTTTTTATTTTACATGCTGACGTCAAGCTGACATCAGCATAAATACTATGAAATATACTCTAGCGGTATATATACACCATAGCGGTATCATATAGAATGAGCTCAGTGCTTTGTGATGCTCTGGTGGTATATAGATAGCCAATTGGTATATATGATTTTTTTTAAGAAACAAATAAAAAAAATTATTAAACTCTAAATTAGTAGAAAATATATTCATTATGTACTCTGTCGATATGTTTATACCATATCAATATCATATAGGATTGAGCTTAATCATCTGTGATACCCTGTTGGTATATGTATACCCTATTGGTATATCATACAAGCAGATGCTGACGTTAGCATGATGTCAGCGCGTGAATTTTAATATTAGAGGAGCAAAATTTTAATAGTATGAGGGTATAAAATGTAAAGGGGTATATGCATGTAAATAATTTGATTTAAAAAGGTAGAAACTTAATTTTCCCTTTTTTTTTTTACTGGGCTCTATAATTATAAATTCTTTGTTAGAATAATTTTAAATATATATAATAA
>JAABOM020096250.1:0-27481 GCA_011800125.2 Solanum clarkiae
CATGCTTCAAGAATATCGGTGCTTGTTATGCTTGTGGGGTAGATGCGGCATAAGGCAATAGATTGCCCTCAAAATCGAAAGAAGGGTAAGGATGTTCGTCCTCAAGGTCGGGGTGCCAATGTGGTGCCTTTGGGAGAGGTGGTCAACAAGGTGGTGCCCCAAGGCACAATCAATTTTATGCTTTAAATGGGAAGCAAGGGGTTGATGAGGTTCTCGATGTCGTTACCAGTATATTAATAGTTTTTTATTTTAATATATATGCATTGATTGATCTGGGTGCCACTCTTTCATTTGTCACCCCTTTTGTTACCAAAAAGTTTCATGTTGATCCTGAATTGTTGTGTGAGTCATATGAGGTGTCCACTCCAATTGCTGCATCTATTATTGCTAGAAAGGTCTATAGAAATTATCCCATTTGCACCTTGCATGAAATATTGCCTTGTCATCTTGTTGAGTTAGATATGGTTGATGTTGATGTCATTCCTAGGATGGATTGGTTGCATGCATATTATGCCTCTATTGATTGTAGAACCCATAGGGTCAAATCCCAATTCCCTAATGAACATGTTCTTGAGTGAGGGAGTCACGATGTGGTGGTCAAGGGTAGATTCATCTCTTGCAGTAAAGCTCGTAAGTTGGTCTCTAAGGGTTGTCTTTATCATCTTGTGAGGGTTAGGGATGTGGAATCCAAAGTCCTTCCCATAGAGTTGATTTTGGTGATAAATGAGTTTCTTGATGTCTTTCTAAATGACCTTCCCAGTGTTCCTCCTGAAAGGGAAATAGATTTTCCTATATACCTCCTCCCCGATACTCAACCCATTTCTATTCCCCCTTACCGTATGGCCGCGGCGGAGTTAAAGGAGCAATTAAGGGACTTGTTGGATAAATATTATATTAGGCCGAGCCAATCACCTTGGGGTACACCGGTGTTGTTTGTGAAGAAGAAGAAGGATGGGTCTCTTAGAATGTCTATTGACTACCGGCAACTTAATAGGGTCACTATCAAGAATAGGTATCCTCTTCGAAGGATTGATAATTTGTTTGACCAATTGCAAGGGGCTAGCTACTTCTCTAAGATAGATCTTCGGTCTGGGTATCATTAAGTGAATGTGAGGAAATGTGATATTCCTAAGATGGCCTTCTGAACTAGGTATAAGGGCATTCTGATATTGTTGTGATGTCCTTTGGATTGACCAATGCACCGGTCATCTTCATGGGTCTTATGAATAGGATCTTTAAATCGTACCCTTATTTGTTTGTTATTATCTTCATTGATGATATTTTGATCTATTCTCATAGTGAGGAAGAGCATGTGGCTCATTTGAGGGTAGTGTTGCAAAGATTGAGGTAGGAGAAGTTATATGCTAAATATGAAAAATGTGAATTTTGGTTAAAAGGGGTTGCCTTCCTAGGTCATGTGATGTCGGGGGATGGTATTAAGGTGGATCCTAAAAAGATGGATGTGATTAGAAATGGCCTAGATCATTGACCCCATCAGATATTAGGTGCTTCTTTGGCTTAGCGGATTACTATCGGAGGTTTATGAATGGGTTCTCTTCCGATGCTTCTACCATGACAAAGTTGACTCAAAAGAAAGCCAAATTTGTGTGTACCGATGAGTGTGAAAAGAGTTTTCAAACAATGAAAGATAATCTTGTGTCCACTCCTATTTTGTCTCTACCGGAAGGACTAGAAGGGTTTATTGTGTATTGTGATGCTTCTTGGGTTGGTTTGGGTTGTGTGTTGATGCAAAATGATGAGGTGATAGCCTATGTTTCTAGATAAATCAAAGTGTATGAAAGGAATTATTCTACCCATGATCTTGAACTAGCCACCGAAGTATTTGCATTAAAGATTTGGTGTTACTACTTGTATGGGATGCATGTTGATGTGTTTACCAATCATAAGAGTCTCCAATATGTCTTCACTCAAAAAGATCTCAACTGAGGCAAAGAAGGTGGTTAGAACTTCTTAATGACTATGATATGAGTATGCATTATCATCCCAGTAAGGCTAATATTGTGGAAGATGCTTTGAGTAGGGTTTCTATAGGTAGCCTAGCTCATATTGACGAGGGGTGAAATGACCCCAAAAGGTGCCCAAAAATGTGGCTCAAAAGTGCTCGAAATCGTAATTTCCATATATCTCAAAATCTGTGTGTTATTTCAAAAATTCGACTTCATATTCTTGTTCGGGGGGGTGAAATAGAGTCGGACAATGGTCTAACCCTGATTTTAGAGCGAACGATTAACAATTTAAAATTTCAAAGTGTCAAATTCCACTGGCCTCTGCGTGTTGCTAGCGCGACGCGCCAGTGTGTTTTTTTCTACCCAGTTTTCTATCTTGGTCCAAGACTTTTAGGTCTTGGGGTTAAGTATTTCCATGCGTGAAAATACCTATACTTAGACTTTTCTTCACCCTCATATAATTCAAGATATACCCCAATACTCACTCAAACACTTAAACTCATATTTCTCTCAAAATCAAGGGTTCCAAATCTCTTCCGAATCTTAAGGGATTCATCCAAGCTTCAAGTCTCCATTCAAATCTCCTTCAAGAATTTTTCTGAAGTTAAGGTATGTGAGGTTCTTTTATGGGTTCCTTTCACCCATTATGCCAAGCTTCCTTTTACTTAAAAATTGCATGATTTAAAGTTAATTTTATTCATGGGTCTTATTTATTGTGAAGTTCACTGCACACTATGTTGGAGTTTCATGAAATTATTATTGTTTTCGCATGTTTTGAGCTATGAATCTAAGATCTATTGTGGAATTTAATGAAGGGTTTTGATGTATATTGCTTGAGGGTGTTATCAAGTATCTATTAATGGTTTTACATTGAATTTTCTAGCATGAGAACACTCTTGAATTGCATGGCTTTACACTTGCACTACACATCCACTAAGTGTTTGATAAAATATCCGGTTATGGATTCTTGAGTTGTTGAAGGCCTAAAGCATGTCATATGAGTTGAATGACATTATGATGATGATAGGGATGTTTATATGAGTTGTTTTCATGAAAAATTACCCATGGTGTTGCAAGTAGATTGTTGGGTTCCCATGTTTGTTGTGTTCTTGAGAAAAAGGAGAAGGCCCTCCCTTGATGCTTGAAATGTAATGATTTAATGAGCTAGTTCTATGATTTCTATCGAAAAGATCATATCGTAAGGTATGGACACCCTATCGAAAAAGCCATGTCGTAAGGTAGGAAGACTAATGGTTTCCACCATAACGATCATATCTTAGGTGTGGACATTCTATCAAAAATCCATGCCGTAAGGTAGCATGAATCACGACTCCTACTCAAAAGATTATATCGTAAAGTAGGGGAAGTCTTATACTACATATCAAAAAGACTATGTCATAAAGTAGGAGTATTTGTAACACTCTCCAAAAAGGTTATACCGTAATGCGAGTGGGGGCCATTTAGCCCATTTCATGAAGGTTGGTAAAAGAAAGGGGTTTTAAGTATGTATTCCATATTGAGTTTCCATTCCTTGATCATGATTTACAAGTATGTTTTACCTTAATCATTGATCATGTATGTCATATTGATATTATACCTACACTTTACTTATAGTTATGCATTTTAATTATATTTTCTTTCCCTTGCCAGCATTGTATCCTACATACTTAGTACATTCAAACGTACTAACACATACTCCATGCCTACATGATGTCACCATGTAAGGACCAGAGCACCGATTGATCATCCTCCTCCTCATGGCTAGTACTTCTATTCAAAACTAGTTGGTGAGTCCTCAAATCCGGGACAATGACTTTCATCACCTATTATGTATTAAGACTCTCTTTATTTTATACTTATGACTATGAGGGTGAGCCCGGTTGCTTGTCTTGGCCCCCACTCTTAGCTATGTAGTAGAGGTATTGTTGGACAAGTTATATATTTATGCTATGAGACTTGACTCTCCGTTCCTTGATGTTTATGGTATCAAAGAGGTCCCTTAGTCCTGTTTTCCCATTTTATATATTATCTCTTATCTCGTTGATTTTAATAGTTTGTGTGACCAAGGATATGTAATGATATGATAAGAGGCATATTTGGGGTTCTTTCGGGTTCCCCATTCGCCAGTCACAGCTAGGCTCTAGGTCCGGGTCGTGACAGTGGAGGCATAGAGGTGGCTAAGGAGGTCAATCGGTTAGCAAGATTGGGAGTTAGGTTGGAAGAGGGTAATTATAGTGGTGTTGTTGTTGTTGATGGTTTTAAATTTTCATTGGTTGAGGAGGTGAAAGCTAAGAAAGATCATGACCCCGCTTTGTTAGAATTGAAGGCATTGGTAAAAGATGGTAAGGTGTAGTTTTTTTCACAAGGGGGAGATGGTACCATTAGATATCATGGTAGGTTGTGTGTGCCTTATGTTGATGGCTTGAGAGAAAATATTCTTGATGAGGCTCATGGTTCTTCTTACTCTATTCACCCTGGGTCTCTATGATGTATAGAGATTTGAGGGAGGTGTATTGTTAGGGAGGTGTGAAGATATTGGCAAATTTATTTCCGGTTTCTATAGTTTCTAACAAGTCAAAGTCAAGCATCAAAGGTCGGGTGGCCTATCCCAAGACATAGAGTTTCCTACTTGGAAGTGAGAAGAGATTAATATGGATTTTCTGGTTGGGTTGTTCAAGACTAGAAAGGGTTTTGATTCCATTTGGGTTGTGGTTAATAGGATGAAGAAATTGGCTCACTTTCTCCCGGTTAAGACTACATATGGGGCTGAAGATTATACTAGGTTGTACATTCATGACTTGGTGAGGTTGCATGGGGTTCTTTGTCCATCATATCGGATCGTGGTACTTAATTTACTTCACATTTTTGGAGTTCTTTCCAAAGGGGCCTTGGTACAAGACTTAAACTTAGTATGGCCTTCCACTCTCAAACGGATGGCCAAGCCAAAAGAACTATCCAAACTCTTGAGGATATGCTTAGGGCTTGTATTTTGGAGTTCAAGGATAGTTGGTATGATCATCTTCCATTGGTTAAGATTTCTTATAACAGTAGTTATCATTCTAGCATTAGAATGTCTCCTTTTGAGGTTCTCTATGGTAGACATTTTAGATAGCCGGTTGGGTAGTTTGAAGTGGGAAAAATGGCTTTTTTGGGTGCAGATCTGATTATGGATGCTGTGGAGAAGGTAAGGATGATTCAAGAAAGATGAAAACAGCCTAAAGTCGCCAAAAGTCTTATGTTGATGCGAGAAGGAGGGAACATGAGTTTAAAGTTGGAGATTGGATTTATTTGAAGGTGTCACCCATGAAGGGTGTGGTTTGTTTTGGTAATAAGAGTAAACTAAGTCCAAGATTTCTGGGTCCTTATAGGGTTATAAGGATGTCATGACACAAGCCTAGGGCCTAGATGTGACATGGAGAATGAGGAACACGAAGGAATCCCAAAAAAGCCTCTTAACTTGTCATTTCACATCATCGGACGCGGAAGCATATAAAAGACATAAAGAGTAAGAATAAGGACAAAGGGGCTAAGGGAAAACCTTGCATAACATCATAATCAAGAGACAATGAGTCAAAACTCATATCATAGATACATAACATGTCTAACAGACACCTCTAATACATAGATAAGAGCGAGGTCCAAGACAAAGCAACCAGGCTCACCCTCATAGTCAAAATAATATATAAAGAAGAATGTTTCAATAAATAATAAGAGCAACATAGACTAAGGTCCCCAAAGTGGAGGACTCACCAACAAGGTTGAGTAGTACCGACCTAGCCACATGGAGGAGGAGGGTAATCAACTTGGGCAATGTTTCCTACTTGGTGATATCATGTAGGCAAGAGTATGCATTAGTACGTTTGAATATACTAAGTATGTAGGATGTAATGCAACAAGAGATAGGCGCTTTAATCAAAATGCATAATAATAGGTAATAGACATAATATATCAGTATGGCATGTATGATCAATGCATAAGTGGAACATGCTTAAATAACTCATGCTTATATAGGATATCATGTGTGTAGAAGATACCAAGCTAGATTTTCAAAGTACAAACCCCTTGGTTAGTTGATGATGGTTTCACCCTACCACCCTGGTGGTATGGTACAAACCCCTCACATGGCTGATGATAATTTTAACTTATCATCCTAGTGGAGAAGTACAAACCCCTCACATGGTCGATGAGTACAAACCCCCACCTCGGTTATCAAGGTACAAACCTCTCGATAAGGTTATCAGGGCTCTTAATCCTCCGAATTGGGCATGGTCTAATACAACACTTTATATAAATTATATCATATACATTGCTCCTTTCATCATCATAACATCAATCATATCATATCTCATGCTTTGGACCTTCAATTCCTCAAGAAACCACATCTAAACATTTTATTAAACACTTAGAGGATGTGTAATGCTAGTACAAAACTATGAAATATTGAGATGAACTCATGCAAGAAAATCCATTGTATAATCATCAATCAACACCTTGCAACACTCTCAAGAAACATACATCAAAACCCCTCCTCAAATCTTACAATAGATCAAAGATTTATAGCTCAAAATATAGCAAAATAGTCACAATTTCACATAGCTTTATCATAGTGTGCAGTGAAAATCATAACAAGCAAGACCCATTTGTAAATCAACTTTAAATCATGTAATTTGAGTAAAAGAAGGCTTGGGTATCATGGGTGAAAGGAACCCATGAAAGAAACCCACATACCTTAGCTTGGAGATGAACTTGGTGAAGATTGGAGATGGAGACTTAAATCTTGAAGAAGAACCTTGAAGGAAAACCTTAGTTCTGAATGAGGGTTTGAGACTTGAATTTGGGAGTGAAAATATAACTAAGTGTTTGAGTGAGTATTAGGAAATGTTTAGTATGATATGAGGGTGAAATATAGCTAAGTATAGATAAAAACATGTTTGGGAACACTTAGGCCCTAGACTTAGAAGTCTTGGACCGACTTAAAAAAAACAGGCACCTTTTTGCACTGGTGCGCGTCGCTCGTGGAATGCGGATTGCTCACTAGAAATTGCATTCTTAAAATTTCATAATTGCTAATCGTACACTCTTAAATCAGGATTAGACCCTTTTCCTCATAATTTTGACCCCCTGAACAAGAATATGAAGTCAGATTTTCGATATCGGGCATATATTTTGAGATATATGGAATTTAAAATAATGGAAATTCCGAGAAATATTTTCGAGCACTTTTTGGGGTCATTTCAATATCTCCCCCTTGGGAATATTCGTCCCCGAATGTAAAAAAGACATACAAGACAAGAGTGATCATAAACAAATCAAGCCCAACAAGAATGCAAAATTACATTTAAAACACCATTTTCAAAATCTTAACGTAAGTGTAAAATGATCATAAACTTGCCAACTTAAATATGAATGCATATGAATGACATAGGGGATGAAATACAAGACTTGAAATCATATAGGAGACTTAGAATTAGTACCTTAGGCTTGAGTGGAGTGGAAAATGTAAGGATACCGCTTTTGCATGTCCGCTTTGGCCTCTCATGTAGCACTTTCAACTTGTTGGTTCCTCCAAAGGACTTTAACGGATGCCACCTCCTAGTTCCTCAATCTCTTCACTTGCCTATCCAAAATCTGAACCAAAGCCTCCTCATAAGTCATGTTATCCTTAACAACACCCACAATATCAAGAGGCACAATATCATTAGGATCACCAAAACATTTTCTCAACATAGAGACATAGAACACCGGATGAACCAAATTCATTTTACTAGGCAACTTCAATTCATAAAGCTACCTTGCCAACCCTCCTCGAGACCTCATCAGGACCGACATATCTAGGACTCAACTTCCCCTTTTAACCAAAATGGACCACAAATTTCATTGGAGAAACTTTCACATAAACCCAATCACCCACTTTGAATTCAAGGTCTCTTTTTCTCACATTGGCATAGGAATTTTGACGACTTTGGGTCTTCTTTAACCTTTCTCTAATCATACTAACCTTCTATAGAGCCTCCACAACCAGATCTGGTCCCAATAAATCCACCTCTCTAACTTAAATCAACCAATTGGTGATCTACAACGTCTCCCACAACGAGCCTCAAAAGGAGACATACCGATGCTAGAGTGATAGCTATTGTTATAGGAAAACTCAATCAAATGGAAGATGGTCATCCCAACAACCCCTCAACTCTAATACACATGCCCTAAGCATATCTTTAAGGGTTTGAATGGTTCTTTCGGCTTGGCCATCTATTTGGGGGTAAAAAATCGTACTAAGATGAATTTTGTACCAAGACCCTTTGAAAAGAACTCCAAAAGTGTGAAGTGAATTGTGAACAACGATCCTATATGATGGAAAAAGGAACCCTATGTAACCTCATTAGCTCATGGATGTACAATCTTGCATACTCTTCAGCCTCATACGTGGTCTTCACCGATAAAAAGTGAGCCGATTTTGTCATCTTATCAACCACCACCCAAAGGGAATCAAAACATTTCCTAGTCTTGGGCAACCCAACCACAAAATCCATATTAATCACCTTCCACTTCCAAGTGGGAATCTCTATGTCTTGGGTTAGGCCACACGGCCTTTGGTGTTCGGCTTTGACTTGTTGACAACTATGGCAACATGAAACGAGTTTAGCAATGTCTCTCTTCATGCCTCCCCACCAATACAGGTCCCTCAAGTCTGTATCATTTTAGTGGACCCGGGGTGGATAGAATAAGAAGAATTATGGGCCTCATCAAGGAGCTTCTCCCTCAAACCATCAACACAAGGCACACATAACCTTCCTTGGTACCTAAGGGTCGCATCTACCCCTTAAGAGATAACCTCTACTTTGCCCTCTTTTACCAAGGCCTTCAATTCAAGCAAGGAGGAGTCAAGATTTTGTTTTTCTATCACCTCATCAACCAATAAAGACTTAGACACATCAACAATAACAACACCATCATCACCAACCTCTTCTAACCTATCCCCCAATCTATCCAATTGATGCACCTCACTAGCCATCTCCTTATCACCACCATCAACATGGGCTAGTCTATCCATAAACACCTTATTCAAAGCATCTGCCACCACATTTGTCTTACCTAGATGATGGCGCACACTCATATCATAGTCTTTAAGAAGTTCTAACCATCTTCTTTTCCTCAAGTTGATATCCTTTTGAGTGAAGACATATTGAAGGCTCTTATGATCGGTGAACACATCCACATGCACCCCATACAAGTAATGATGCCAAATCTTTAATGCAAACAGAACGGCGGCTAACTCTAGATCATGGGTAGAGTAGTTCCTTTCATATACCTTGAGTTGTCTAGAAGCATAATCTATGACCTTAGCATTTTGTATCAGCACATAACCCAAACCAACCCAGAAAGCATCACTATACACCACAAATCCCTCAAGCCCATCTGATAGTGACAATATAAGAGCGGAAACAAGATTGTCTTTTTTCAATGTTTGGAAACTCCTCTCACACTTATCTGTCCACACAAACTTAGCCTTCTTTTGAGTCAATTTTGTCATAGGGGAAGCAATAGAAGAGAAACTATTCACAGACCTTCTATAATAACCCACTAGGCCCAAGAAGCTCTATTATCTGACAAGGTCAATGGACTAGGCTAATTTCTAATCACATCAGTATTCTTAGGATCCACTTTTATACTATCCCCCAACACCACACGACCCAATAATGCAACCTCCTTCAACAAACATTCACACTTTTCATATTTGGCATACCACTTCTCCTCCCTCAATCTTTGCAACACAACCCTCAAATGCCCCATATGCTCCTCCCTACCATGTCAATAGATCAAAATATCATCAATGAAGACCACAACAAAGGAATCAAGGTACGATTTGAAGACTTTATTCATTAGGTCCATGAAGATAGTCGGTGCATTGCTCAACCCAAAAGACATCACAACAAACTCATAATGCCCATATCTAGTCCGGAAGGCCGTCTTAGGAATGTCACACTCCCTCACCTTCACTTGATGATACCCGGTCCAAAGATCAATATTAGAAAAAAAGCTATCCCCTTACAATCGGTCAAATAAGTCATCAATACTGGGAAGAGGATACCTATTCTTGATGGTGACACTATTGAGTTACCGGTAGTCAATGCATATTCTAAGTGACCGATCTTTCTTCTTCACAAATAACATCGGAGAGCCACAAGATGATTGGCTAGGTCTAATAAATTCCTTGTCCAACAAATCTTTCAATTGTTCCTTTAACTCCTTCAACTCTACCGGGCCCATACGGTAAGGGAGAATGGAGATAGATTGAGTATCGGGGAGGAGGTTTATACCAAAATCTATTTCTCTTTCGAGAGGAACACCAGGAAGGTCATTTGGGAAGACATCAAGAAACTCTTTTACAATCAGAATCGACTCTATGGAAAGGGCTTTAGACTCCATATCTCTAACTCTCACAAGATGATAAAGACACCCCTTAGTGATCAACTTACGAGCTTTAATGCATGAAATGAATCTACCTTTGATCACCATATCTTGACTTTCGCACTCAAGGACGGGTTCATTAGGGAATTGAAACTTGACCCTATTAGTTCTACAATCAATAGAAGCACAGTAGGCATACAACCAATTGATCCCAAGAATGACATCAAAATCTACCATGTCTAATTCAACAAGATCGCAAGGCATCAACTTATGCAAAATGTAAATAGGACAACTTCTATAAATTTTCCTAGCAACAATAGAGGCACCAATAGGAGTAGACACTTTATATGACTCATCCAACATCTCGGGGTCAACATGGAACTTCTTAGCAACAAAAAGGGTAGCAAAGGAAAGAGTGGCACCTAGATCAATCAAAGGCTATACATCAAAGTCAAAGATTTTTAACATACCAGTAACAACATGGGAATCTCACCAAACCCTTGCCTCTCATGTAGAGCATAAAATCAATTGTTCCTCGAGGAACCACCTTTACCCAATAGAACCGCATTTGCACCTCAGCCGTTGCGACGGTTTCTTAGACAATCCACCTTCTCATGAACAAGTTCCCCACATTCAAAGAATGCATTAGAACCTTTCAAACATGGGCCTCCATGACTCCTTCCACATTTAGGGCACACAGAAATAGGAGCCACAACACCAACACCTTGATGACTTGGGAAGTCATTGGCAAACCCCCTATTAGCAGCATGAGAAGACCCTTGGCGTTGATGAAATCTAGCACCCTTTTGGAATTTACCCTCAAATCAGGCCCTCTTGGCCTCATGCCCCCTTCTCTTCCTCTATTTCTCCTCCTCCATTTACTCAGCATGGGTCATCAACCGAGACAAGTACATGTCACTAATTAGCATGGCAGACCGATATTCTTCACATACTAAGTCGGAGACCCCTATCACAAACTTATTCATCCTAGATCTAGGATCGGCCACCAAATAAGGAGCATACTTTTTAAGTTGATTAAACTTGAGAGCATACTCCCTCACACTCATAGCATCTTGTTTCAAGTTCATAAACTCCATCAACTTAGCTTTCCTAAGCTCAAGAGAGAAAAACCGATTAAGAAAAGCCAATTTGAACTCCTCCCAAAGCACCACATTACCAATTTTCTTCTTACCCTTACTTTGGTCATACCATATTTGGGATATCCCTTTGAATTGGTATGCTGCCAACTCTACCTTTTTATTTGGCCCAACACCCATCATATTCAAGATCTTCTAGACCTCATCAATGAACTCTTTTGGATCTTCATCCACCTTTGACCCATAGAACACCGAAGGATTCATCCATATAAAGTCCCTTACCCTAGCTCCCGTGATAGTAGCATGAGGGGCTGGGGCCCCTTGATTTACTTGGTTGGCCATAACTTGGGCAAGCATAGTGAGAGCATCTCAAAGCTCACCATTCGTAGGTTGCTCCTCGGGAGTTTGCGCCCTTCTTCCTCAAGTGTTTGGCATGATCTAGCATAGCAAAGAACAACCATTAGGGGTAAAAACTCACTACAACTCTATAGTATGACTTAGAACATAAAGAAGGAAAATATTTCTAAAAACGTCTTATAGCCTCTTATTCATAGTCATAGCGCGCTTCACAACCATGAATAAGACTCTAATCGACCCAGTGTGTTGGACTTCGAGGATCTATCAACCTAGTGCTCTGATATCAAGTTTGTCATGACTCAAGCCTAGGGCCTAGATGTGACACAGTAAATGCCAAGGAATCCCATATAAGCCTCTTTACTTGTCAATTTACATCATCGATCACGAAAGCATATAAAAGATATAAAGAGTAAGAATAGGAAAAAAGGGACTAAGGGGAAACCTTTTATAACATTATAATCAAGAGACAAAGAGTTAAAACTCATATCATAGATGCATAACATGTCCAATAGATACCTCTAATATATAGATAAGGGCGGGACCAAGACAAAGAAACTGGGATCACCCTCATAGTCAAAATAGAATATAAAGAAGAATGTCTCAATACATAATAAGAGCAACATAGACTAAGATCCCCGAAGTGGAGAACTCACCAACAAGCTTGAGTAGTACCGACCTAGCCACGTGGAGGAGGAGGGTGATCAACTTTGGCACCGATCCTTACATGGTGATACATGTAGGCAAAAGTATGTGTTGATACGTTTGAATATACTAAGTATGTAGGGTGCAACGTAACAAGAGATAGACACCTTAAACAAAATTCATAACAATAGGCAATCGGTATAATATATCAATATGGCATGTATGATCAATGCATATGTACAACATGCTTAAATAACTCATGCTCATATAGGATATCATATGTACAAACCCCTTGGTTGGTTGATAATAGTTTCACCCCATCACCCTAGTGGTCTGGTACAAACCCCTCACATGGTTGATGATAATTTCACCTTATCACCCTGGTGGCGAAGTACAAACCTCTCATATGGTTCATGAGTACAAACTGTCACCTCGGTTATCAAGGTACGAACCCCTCAACAAGATTATTCCGGCTCTTAATCCCCCCAAATCGGGCATGGTCTAATACAACACTTTATATAGATTGTATCATACACATACACTCTTTTCATCATCATAATATCAATCATATCATATCTTATTCTTTGAACCTTCAATTTTTCGAGAAACCACATCTGAATATTTTATCAAACACTTCGAGGGTGTGTAATACTAGTATAAAACTATGAAATATAGAGATGAAATAATTCGAGAAAATCTATTGTAAAACTATCAATCAACACCTTGCAACACCCACAAGCAGCATACATCAAAATCCCTCCTCAAATCTTACAATAGATCAAATATTTATAGCTCAAAACATAGTAAAACAGTCACAATTTCACATAGTTTTAACATAGTGTACTGTGAATATCATAATAAGCAAGACCCATTTGTAAATCAACTTTAGATCATGTATTTTGAGTAAAAGGAGGCTTGGGTATCATGGGTGAAAGGAACCCATGAAAGAAACCCACATATCTTAGCTTGGAGATGAACTTGGTGAAGATTAGAGATGGAGACTTGAAGCTTGAAGAAGAACCAAGAAGGAAAACCTTACTTCCGGATAAGGGTTTGAGACTTGAATTTGAGAGTGAAAATATGGCTAAGTGTTTGAGTGAGTATTGGGAAATTTTTAGGATGATATGAGGGTGAAATATGGCTAAGTATAGATAAAAATATATTTGAGAACACTTAGGCCCAAGACTTAGAAAGTCTTGGAATGACTTATAAAAAACAGGCACCTTTTTACACTGGTGCGCTCGTGTGGGGAACGTGGACTGCTCATTAGAAATTGCATTCTTGAAATTTCATAATTGTTAATTTTACACTCTTAAATTGGGATTAGACCTTTTTACCCTTAATTTTAACCCCCTGAATAAGAATATGATGTCATATTTTTGATATCGTGTACGGATTTTGAGATATATGGAATTTAAAATTCTGAGCATTCTGAGGCACATTTTCGGGCACTTTTTGGGTCGTTTCAGAGAATAATTGTTAAGGTGGTCTATGAGTTGGAATTGCCTAGTGAAATTGAATTGCTTCATCTGGTCTTTCATGTGTCTATGTTGAGGAAGTTTGTAGGTGATCCTAATGTTATTATGCCTCTTGATGTTGTGGGGGTAGTTGAAGACAACTTGACATATGAAGAGGTTACAGTAGAGATCTTGGATAGACAAGTGAAGAGGTTGAGGAACAAGAACGTCGCTTCCGTTAAGGTCCTTTGGAGGAATCAACAAGTCGAAAGTGCTACATGGGAGGTCAAAGAAGACATGCAAAAATGATATCCTTATTTTTTCCCTTCCTACCAAGCTTAAGGTACTAATTCTAAGTCTTCTATGTGATTTCATGTCTCATGTTACAGCCCCTAAGTCATTTGCATGCATTCATGTCTATATTCACAAAGTTCATGGTGATTTTACACTTATGTTGAGATTTTGAAAATGTTGTTTTAAGTGTATTGTTGCATTCTTGTTGGGATGATCTCTTCATGATTACTCTTCTCATATATGTTTCTTTGATATTCGGGTATGAATGTTCCCAAGGGGGAGATATTGAAACGACCCTAATAAGTGCCCAAAAATGTGCCCCGGAAGTGCCCTGAATTGTAATTCCCATATATCTCAAAATCAGTGTGTGATATCAAAAATCTGACTTTATATTCTTGTTCAAGAGGTCAAGTTAAGTGGGAAATAGATCTTACCCTGATTTAAGAGCAACCGTAGAAAATTTTGAAAATTGCAAAAATGCGATTTCCAGTGTGCATCCGTGCCCCTGGCGCGACGCACAAAGGGCGCACTACTGTATATTTTTGTGCACTATTTTCTATCTCGGTGCAAGACTTTTGGATTTTGGGCCTAAATGTTCCCATGCATAAAAATACCTATACTTAGCCTTATTTCACCTTATATCATTCAAGACATTCCTAATACTTACTCAAACACTTAAACTCATATTTCACCCTAAAACTCAAGTCCCAAAACTCATCCGGATCTAAGGATTTCACTCAAACTTCAAGTCTTTATATCTAACCTTCATCAAGTTCTCCAAAGTCAAGGTATGTGAGTTTCAACCATTGGATCCTTTCACCCATGGTGCCCAACCTTCCATTTCATCTAATTTGCACATTCTTATGTTGATTTTATATGTGGGTCTATTACTATGAATTTGACTATGAACTATGTTGGGGTTTTATAAAAGTGTGACGGTTTTAGCATATTCTGAGCTATGAATCTTAGATCTAACTTGAGATTTGATAAGGGGTTTTGATGTATATTGTACGATGGTGTTACCAATATTGGTGGGATGATTTACTTCAAGATTTCTTGCATGATTCACTCTTTATTTGCACAGTTTTACACTAGCATTACACACCCAACAAGTATTTGATAAAATATTCGGATGATGATTCTTGAGTTAAGGCCTAAAGCTGGCATATGAGATATATCACTTCATGATGATGAAAGCATATTGTATATATGTTAATTCCATGATGAAATTCCATAGTGTTGTGAGGAGTTGTAGGCCCGAGTAACCACATCGAGGGGTTGGTACCTTGGTTGCCTAATACAGGGGGTAGTAGTCCCGTATAACTATATTGATGCATTGGTACCTCATTAACCACATCGAGAGGTTTGTACCTTAGTTGCCTAGTACTGGGGTAGTAGGTCCATATAACCATATTGAGGGGTTGGTACCTCATTCGCCTCTCCAAGGTGGTGGTAGGCCTTGGATATTCCATATTAATGGTCACTTGCTACATATGTATTTTTTTCTATATAAGCATGGCTTATTTCAAGAATCCTTCATTCATATCATATTATTACTGTGCTATCTATTGCCTATGATATTGCATTTTACCTATGTTGCCTATCTATTGTTGCATTGCATCCTACACATTTAGTACATCCAAATGTACTAACACATACTTTATACCTACATTATGTTACTATATAGGAACCGGAGCCCCGCTTGATTATCCTCCTCCTCCACGTGGCTAGTACGATTGTCTGTTATGCTAGTTGGTGAGTCCTCCACTTTGGGGACTTTGACTTTGATCTTATGTTATGTATAAAGACTCATTTCTCTTTTTATTATGTGCTTGACTATGAGGGTGAGCTCCGTTGCTTGTCTTGCCCCCGCTAAGTTCTATGGTTAGAGGTGTTGTTGGACATGTTATGTGTAATCCTATGAGCTTTGACTCTCAGTTGTCTCTTGATGTCTATGATTTGAAAGTTGTCCATTAGCCCCGTTTATCCCTATTTACTATTTCTTGTTGTATTTTATTGCTTCTGCGACCAAGGATATGTAATAATATGTTAAGAGGCTTGTTTGGGGTCCCTTTGGGTTCCCAATGCACTGTGTCATGTATAGCCCCTAGGCTTGGGTCATGACACATGGGAACAAGTATATTCTAGTCACTTTAGACTACATATCAAAGTGGGTGGAGGCAGTGGTGCTTCCCATCAATAAAGGCAAAAGCGTCACAATATTTCTGAAAAGGAACATTTTCTCAAGGTTTGATACCCCTCGAGCAATCATCAATGATGGAGGTTCCCATTTATGTAGTAGGTTGTTGAAAGCTCTACTTAAAAAATATGGAGAAAATCATCAAGTGACAACAGCCTACCATCCACAGACGAGCAGACAAGTTGAGGTATCCAATAGGGAGATCAAACAAATATTATCCAAGACTATGAATGCACATTGGACCGATTGGTCACAAAAGATTAATGATGCATTGTAGGCATATCGGACTGTATTTAAGACTCCAATAGGTATGTCTCTTTACCAACTTGTCTTTGGTAAATCATATAACTTATCAGTAGAGCTTGAGCACAAGGCGATGTGGACTTTCAAAAAGTTGAATTTGGAATAGAATAATGCGGCTAACTCAAGGCTAAAATAACTTAACGAGCTTGATGAGTTTCATTTGAAAGCATATGAGAGTTCACCCTTGTATAAGAAACGAATGAAGTTACAGCATGATTGTCACATTGAGAATCGCTAGTCCACACCAGGGGATTTGGTCTTGCTATACAACTCTAAACTGAAGTTGTTTCCTAGGAAACTCAAGCCCAAATGGTTGGGGCCTTCCAAAGTTTCACATGTTTTCGACCATGAGGCTGTTGAGTTGGAAAAGAGAAATTGCATAAAATTCAAGGTAAATGGTCAAAGATTCAAACTATATCTTAGCAATGTTGAAGAAGTGAAAACAGCAGAAGCATGGAAACTTGGTGAAGTTTGAGTCTCCAAGTTGTCTAAGTCATGCCGCGACAATATATCAGGCATTGCTTCGGAGTCAACCCAAGGTGGAGACTGTCACTTAGGCACGCATGTATGTTCTTTTTGTCCCCTATGCTTTAATATTGCTATATTTTGTATATCGAGAACAACGCAAACTTTTTTCGATAGGTTATGGATAATCATAGGCCTCGGTGAAGTCTGAGTAACCATAACCTATAACTATCCCAAATTTTGAGTTCGAGGGATTTTCTTGGTTGTGTTCTTTCCCTAAGGACATTTATTTTATGTTGAATCGGCATGTTTAGGATGTGTAAGTAGTATTAGTTTCATATTGTACTAAGGTGTATCGCATATGTTAGTTTTTGTGCAGAATGATACCCATCAAATTTTGTGTTAGGTAGTCTTGATAAAAACCATGTAAAATCAATGATTGACAGTTCTTATTCTGATAAGTGAGGTGCAACTTTGATTAAAAGCATGATCTAAGAGTCTGTGTTGATAGCGTAATCAGTGTCAGGTGTGTGTGAGCTTCTTTTCTTAATTCCTATACTGTGTTTTAGTTCAAAATTTGTCATGTTACTCGGTCTAAGACTAAGGTTAGATGGTTAGGAAATGATCTTAAGTCATTGTTTATATTAGTCTACTTAGCTTAAAAGAGCAACCAAATGCTTGATGTATCCCTTTACCCCAATTTTTGAACTTTACATGTACCCTTTTCTTTGTAAACACCTAAGTAACATAGCCTTGTTAAATGTGAAATCCTAAATTTTGCCCTCGTCCTTCCTTGAATATTATGCACCTTGACTGAGGCAAAAAGCCTAAGTTTAGAGTGGCTACCAAAAGTGGTCTTAGTTCATAGGTCATATATTATGAACCTCAACTCAGGTCAAAAGCCTAAGTTATAGGTGGTTGGTGTAAGGAAAATCACACTAAAGAGGGTGGAATTTTGTGATACATGAAAAAAGGGGAAAAGTGTGCTACGGGTGCAAGAAAAATGAATAGAGTCCTACACAGTGAGATAAAAAGAAAAAGAATGTGAAAATAAAAAGTGATGAGCTAAAATTTGATCGACTAAGGCACATGGAAAATTTTGAAATAGGATAAGGGGAGAATGAGTTGAAAATATCAATGTTGGTAGGGAAAAAGTGTAGAATAACCTAGTGTCAAGGAAGTTCATTAGTCACTATGTTCCTAAAACATCATACCAAAGCCCCCTAAGCCTATGTTATAAGTCAAGAAAGTCATATAGTGAACCTAGTCCAAGCAGTCAAAGGTCATAGTTGTAAGTGTAGGGGAAAACATATGGTATTGAGCACAATGTTCAAATA
Organism: Solanum clarkiae; assembly: GCA_011800125.2. Taxonomy (NCBI): domain Eukaryota; kingdom Viridiplantae; phylum Streptophyta; class Magnoliopsida; order Solanales; family Solanaceae; genus Solanum; species Solanum clarkiae. The sequence continues at coordinate 18,529 of JAABOM020096250.1, forward strand.
TCCATTGTGCATGTGATTTTGTTTAGTCCCAAGCATCAAATTTGAAAATGCTATCATGAGTGGGGCATGTGACTTCTTTTTCTGAGGCCACTTGCATTAAACTATTGTTTCTAGGCTATTTTAGTGATTATTGCTTATCCATGGTGCCTTAATTACATTGGTTTATTTGATGATTATCTGGTATGCATTGATGAGTTAGTGTGGGTATCTGTTCTTGATTTAGAGATGATATATGCGATTATATTGAGGTCTCTGTGTTATTATACTACTTATGTAGATAGAGTCAGTCGCTTGAGGACAATTAACAATTTTAAGTTGAGTGTATTGATGTGCTATCAAAATACAACACTTTTGATGCTTAAAACTTTGAATTTTGTGGTTTCTCAAAGCAATGTTGGTGGGTTTGATGTGTTTTTATTTTTGCTTTTCGGGATTATAGGGTTTGGTATGATTTTGGGCAAATTGTTGTAGATGCTAAGTTTTTGAGGAATGACGAGACACTCTATGGGTCGTGGATACTTCCACGAGCCGTAGAGGGGTTCCTTGTTGAGATCCAATGAAGGGCCTATTTTCTGAAGTTGAATCCAGAAACCGTCAGATGAACTATAGGTATTTGTATGAGTCGTGGATTGGTTTCGTGCCTTGAGGATCAGATTTTGCCAAGTTTCTGAAGAGTTTCCAGACAAAAACCTATGCAGATTGTAAGTCTAAATATGGCCCATAAAAAGGTCTCATAGAAGTGAAGCCAAATTTTGAAAATAGCAGAGTACGAAGCCTAGGTACGAGCCATAGAACTTTGTACAGCCCATAACCTAGTCTGTAGAAGTTGCGTAAACAAGTTTTCCTATTCCATTTTGAATTTGTATTTTAATTATTAGAAATATATTTTTTTAGGTCTTTTTGGTAGGGAGACACACGAGAGGTCTGAGAAACACTTTTGTTTTACTTCATACACTCTGATTTTGAAAATATTACTTTGTGATTTCTAGTGAAGAATTTGGGATTTCTTGTTTTTAATTTCATCATTGTAAGTACTTAATTATATTATTCGATATCATGATTCTTTAATTTACAATGATTATATATTGCTAAATTCACAACTAGAGTTGTGAGAACCATGAAGAACTAACATCGTAAAATCAGATAATCTATAATTCTTGAAAAGTGTGCATACATGAATTAATTAACTCTTTTTGTTTTGATTTCTTTTTAATTGTGGCCAATGTTAGAATTTGCCTAATTCTTATTGACTAGATCAAGGTAGTAATAAACAGGAAATGAGATTAATTAACCGAATTCGTTGTGATCCCTCTCGTCTAATCAACCGAACTAGATCAAGGGGAGGTTGTACTTGAACAATAGGTAAGGGTTAGTAATGTCACACTATAGGGATGGATCAAATCACGTAGAGAAATTTACCTCTCGCCTAGATCAAAGGATTTGATAAATTTAACATACTGTTCTGTATGCTACACACTAAAAAAGATTATGATTATCTAGTGATACTAAGCTAGGAATTCATAGGGAACACAATACCCTAGTTACTTCTCTCACTGGTTTCACAATAGTTACTTCTAGTTTAGGTTTACTTTCGTGCAATTACAACCCCTCCCCCCTCTTTTGAGAGATAAGTAGGTTAATTCATTCAACTTGCTTGCAATCACTACGAATCCGGACCATAGTCCCTATGGGTTTAATCCTAAATTTAGGTAGGTTATATATCTTGACAACGACCACTAAAACCTTCAAAAAGGAGTTGTAGTTTGGGTTACATCATATAGTTAGAAAAATAGTTGTTTAACTTTATGAGAATCATATAATAACATAAGAAGCACGAAATCATCATAAGCATGCATTTAGAATTCGAGGAACTTAAAGAAAAGGTATTCATAGTAGGGAACTATGTGGGTAAAAGGATACTCATAAATAAACTCACATACCTGGGGAACAAGAGAGAATCAGAATTGAAGCCTTGGGAAGAAACTTGAAAACCCTAGCCTTGTTCTTGCCTATTCTTGAGAGCTCTTTTGCCATAAAGAATTTAAGAGTGTAAAATGATGGAAATAGGGCTTGTAGGCTATTATAGGTTCTATTTCCATTCCCATAATGACATAGTTTTGGAATAGAATTGATGGTAATGACCGAATTTCCCCTTATTAAAAATAATTGGAAGTCATCTACGAGACCTGATCACAGGCCATAGATTTGACTTACGGTCCATAAGTCTTTTCATTTGATGGAACACTTGAGAATCCTCTCATACTTTTGCTGAACTGAAAACCATGACAAACTGGACGGGTTGTACAATACTTACGGGTCGTGGTTGGACTCGTAGAGTCCTTCCACCCTTGCCAAATTTTCACCTTATTCCTAATCTCTTTCAACAAAACCTTATATAGGTCGTATCCCCTTCCCATGGGCTGTCTAATAACTCATAAGTTACCTTCCTGAAAACTTCAATTTTCCTTCGTGTATCGGTTCCCACTCATGAACCTGTATACAAGCCGTAAGATATCCTATGTGCTATAACTTGATCTGTGGATTAACAAACATTTGAAAACTTTTTGTCTTCCTAAATTTCTATGTTTAAGAACCAATCCTATGGGCTATAGAACAACTTATGAGCTGTAAGTGGTCTCGTAAACCAGATTCTCAGTTATTTTTCAGGCCAACTTTTCTTCTCTTAAGGCTCCTAAATTGGGGATCGTTGCACATTGGCTGTAAAACCTTGAAAATGGGTAAAATGATATTAATTAGGCCTAAATCGGGGAAAATAAAGACGATACCCAAAATTCCAAACAAATTCTCGATAAAAGGTCCCCATGTCACGTTGAGTCTATAGAAAAGAGTTCGGCCCAAAATAGACCCCAGAAGACCGAGAAAAGGCCCAAAAATGACATTAAATTCTTTACTGGAAAGCATTTCTTTCAAAATATTTTTGATCAAATTTTACGAAAATCAGCTAAATTCAACGAAAACCCACATACCACGGTGTTCCTCTTGGAACGTAGAATAATTTAGATACAAATATCACTTAATTCCATTGAAAAATGACTGCTGAAATGTAAATACTATTTTTGATACGCAACCAACGAAAAACAAATATTTTACCTTAAAATACAAACCAAAATTGAATTCTGACACCACCACGGTGTTCCTTGTCAAAATCCATACAATATAACCTTTCGAATCACATAAATTTGATAAGAAATGCTCCCGAAATTGTTGTGTAAAGTTGGAGAAATATATGTACATAAGTCTCCAGAAAGCTTCAACTATGTATATAGGAAAGGTGTTGCCAGCTCATGCCACATGGCATCAATATGTAGAGTCACGTGGAAGTAGCACAAGGTACCATGTCACCCCACTCATTAACCTTTTTATCTCTGTTTTGTCATTTCGAGCTCGTTCAAGCTTCAATTTTCACAAATGAAGTATGTAGCCATATGGATTTCGATGTTCCGGATGCAACGGTGCAATAAAAATTTCCAATAGAGCTTCACATAATAAAGTAAGGATCCCACTTATTTATCTGCCACTTTTAACAGAAGGCCTTCGAGGACCAAATCGCATCTAGATGTCCACGGTATCAAACTAAGGGTTGTCTTGGACCAAAATCGACATTCTCGAGCTAATAATGCTATCAAAATCTCACACAGGGCATGGTTTCTAGGGGAATTGACTGAGACGACTGTCAATTCGTTCTAACGGCTAAATTTGCAAACTACGATATAATAGCACCAGATATGCTCCTAGCCTAATTTGATCGTTATAGAGCTAATGAAAACGTCAGAATCCCATTCGGAGCCTGTTTGCTAGAGTTTTGATAGAAATCTCATTTTTATAGTTATAATTTCTTGTTGACTCACAAACTCGCGTAATTCTCAATCAAAACAACCTACAACAATTTCAACAACCCCAATAAGTCAAAAAATGTTTGAGGTCACCATATAGAGGCTCAAACCAATAGAGTAGTCGCCAAATTACATAAATGACTGGGAGGGTCATTATTGTTTCTAACCTCATTTTAATTATTTTCCATGATTTATATCTTGATTATCTCTTAAATTTCATGAATTTTAATGACTAGAATTGAAGATTTTTATTCTATGATTTTAAAACTTTAAATGATGATTTTACCTTAGTTTTGAACTCAATTTTAGTGGAATTTTCACACACAAACTCCAGTTTTCATGTGGAACCTTATTTTAAAGTCAACTTCCAAATTTAGGAACTTTGAATCTTATCCCTAGTTTTGATTATTTTTCCTCTAAGCCTAATTCATGGTAATATGAGTATCAAAATTTGTCTCTTGACAAGTAGTATCTATTTTTTATAGCATTTGATAGATTCAGGAATCATTTTGAGAATTGAGTTGGTTAAAGTGTAATGCCCTTATTATTAAGTCATGTATTCACTTTAAACAAGGTATTATCTTGAGATAAAATCAACCCCTACTTCACAACTCTTGGACTCAAATTTTTGTCGTTAAAGGAATTGATTTTCTTGAATTATCAGAAAAGAAATAGGGAAGGGTTTGTCTTAGTATAATTTTTACTTTAATGAAATTATTTATATTACACACATTAATAATAGAGATTAAGTTGTGTGGAAACAAATAAGGAATAAAAAAAAAAAGGAAGTTTGGGCAGCCACCTTTTATTTTGGGCAGCCTCCATAGTTACTTTTAGTATAATATATAATTCTCCCTTCAGTAAGTTGGTCCCAAGACTTAAAGACACCTTATAAACTCCTTCATATTTGTATATTTAACAAAAATTATGAATACAATTAGTTCCTTTGAGCAAAAATTAAGAAACTCTACCGTTTGGTAAGTAACTAAATTTTATCTTGAAACTGTGTAATGGTTAGTAATTGTGGAATATCTCGTGGTATATGGCTAAGTTTATAGTGTATAAACATGATTTTAAAAGTTAATTCACACATATATAAAACTTTTATCGTTATAGAAAATTCTTAATTTGCTTGTAAGGTACTCAAAAATGAGACAAAACATAGTGAAAGATCTAGCCAGTTTTTCTATCCGAGAAGCCTTCTATGTACTGTTGTTAGTATTTTAAGCATATCTTGACGTATAAGCTGTAAGTAGCAATGATTATTAGTTACTTGCAGCCCCAAGACGTTATTTACAACTCTTATACTCATGTTTGGGGCTAATTTTATAGTTATGGATTTGAAAATGTGGATAAAATTTAGGACAAGTCATGTCCAGATTCTTGACTCAGAAATTACTTGTGTGCGCCTGTAAGTGTTTTGATAATATAATCTTGTAAAAATAGTATTTTGCAATGATTCTTAATTTTTTGCGACCTAAATTTATATACCTACATCTTTTATATAGACTAAAAGGCCTAGTTATTCCATTTACCAATTCAAAATCTAGTTACTGAACAAGGAAGTAAAGCTGCCCAGAAAGTGTGATTTGCAAAAATAGGGCTCAGTTTTGGTATCTTTCTTGTTAGTTTTTACTTATTGAAAGTGCTACATATTAAATAAGAATTTGAATTGGGTATTATGGTACTTATTCTCTTATACAATCTTAAGAGAATTATTTGAAGAAACTGATGTCGTGTTGATCCACGACTTGAACTCAATAAGCTCGTCGTGTGATAAAAGGTTATGGTTCGTGCATAAACTTGCTCTTGAGCTTTTGTTACCTATTGGTACATTTGAATGTTATCTTGGTATTCCAGCTAGGTTCTTATCATTTTATCTAGTTGTGTTGATATCTTTTGAGACTTGCAAGGAACTCGCTTAATGTGCACAATTGTACATGTTGCTTGATCACTTGACATTTATCGTGGACTTTATCCTTCTTGTGATTGTGACTTTTTCACTATTGTCATGCCTCTTGTTCAGATCAAATGGTACCTTGACTGTGGATTTTTTGTTAGTCCTAAGTATGGAAGCTGTCCATTTTAAGTACAAACTAGAAAGTCACTCTTAATATGGTTTTTGGTTCTCTTGATTATTGGGTTTTCGCCCTTCATGATACAGGGCCCCTGTCCTTCTTGATACTTGATTATGTTTCATGTAAAGGGATAATATACGCATTGGACGAACTTTTTATCTGAAAATCATGTAAAAATGCTTCCAGGAACTCTTGACACATTTATCTTTAAATATCATACTTGGTGCAATTGATCTGTTTTTCACTTGGTACTTATTATATTACATTTGTGTTGCCTTGACTTAAGAAAGGTAAATTGAGGAATATAAAGATTTCAACTTGTAGCTTTTACACCACTAAGGATCATACTTACCGATAGTTGTTTCTATCGTAGTGAATACCCCAGATGATGCTTGAGGATGATCATTGAAGATAAATTTTGGGAGCTATGCAGAAGATCACATTTGTATCTAGACATAAATATTGTAGTAGTTTTGGGACATGTACTTGATTCTCCTATTGCATATGTATGTGTAAATTTGAAAGGTTAGCATAAATTATAAAAACATGGTTCATAACTTAATATTTTGGCTTGTTTAGTTAGTTCTAGCCGATGAGCTTGTTTTATATTAAATTACCAGTTATTTTGAGGTGATTGTATAAAATAGAAACTAGTAAGTTTTATGTCTTTGTATTTTAACATTGATAATAATTTTCAGAGTATACCACAATAGTATGGGCAATGTATAAAAATCTTGCAAGATATTGGTTTAAATTATTTTAAAAGTTGCTTACATTATAAACTGGAACCAAAAATTAATTGAACTACCTCTAGGACAAAATCTCATAACTATAACTATTTTGGAGTCATTTTTATATTATGATTAATTTGTTCTATATTAAATTCTTAATATTTTAGGAAGTGTTATGTAAGCCCATATCATACAAAAGTAGCATCATGTACATATCCCTAATACAATGTGATCATCTTTTTTGAAGAAATTGAATTATGGCTTCTTTCTCTAATAGACCTATGGAAGCAGCACGGGAAGGATCAGATAACTCTTATTCCTAACCTTATGCACTAGAAGGGGTAGGCAAACATCTCTGTAATCTATACGTCTGCCCCCCCCCCTAATGGGTCTGAAGTGGGAAACCAATAGGGTATATGTCCTATTCCACATGCTCATATGAGCTATAATACTCAGGTTATGAATCCTGCTTTCTAACAGATGGCTAAATTTTTCTACCACATGGCTGAAGCGATACACGATCCTAATGGGATAAACTTCGAGAAAATTAGGAAAATGGGTGGAGTAGAATTTGAAGATACTGTTGATCCCACTGATGCTGAACATTGGTCAGAATGCATGGAGAGGGTGTTTGAGCAAGTTGAGTGTTCAGAAGTTGCAAATTCAAGTATGTTGTCTCACTATTACAAAACAATGTGTATGATTGGTGGGTAAGTGTTCCAAATTCCAAGGTAAAGCCTCCAGTTCTTACTTGGAATGATTTTTTAAGGAGTTTCACATGAAGTATGTTCCGCCTGCTTACTGTGATGCTCAGAAAAAAGAACGTTTAAGTCTGAGGCCGCGGGGCATGCCTATTGCTCAATATCAATAAAAGTTTCTAAGACTTTCTCATTATGATGGAGATATTATTAAAGAGGAGAAAGATAAGTGCAACAGATTTGAAGATGGTCTAAATGATTCCATTATAAATAATGTAGCAATCTTGCAACATGAGAACTTCTGTAAATTAGTTTTCGCTGCTCTTACCTTGGGAAGACTTGATAAGGAAGAAGCTAGTAGACATGAAAATAAACTCTGGAAGCCCAGATCAAATTTCTAAGGTCCATACAAAAGGGAAAGGTTTGATGATTCTAAGGCTAGTGGTATTAACAAGTCATCTCAACCCAAGCAAAGCAAATCAAATTTTTCTACAAGTAGCAGTCCAAATAATGGTCAAGGTAAGACTCATGTCCCTACGTTGTGAACAATGTAGGAAGAATCATTATGATATTTGCAGTAGAGCTTTTGGTGCGTGTTTTAATTGTGGCAGCTTTGATCATAAAGTGGAGGATTGTCCTAAACAGATTCCTTCCTTAAGCATTGAAATCTCAGTTGAAAAGCCTTCTATTAATCGTCCTCAAACGAATAGAGGTTCAAGAATGAAAAATACTCAAGCGGTAGGAGCTGATGTGCTGTCAAAATACAGGACATTTGATGTCTAAAACAAGGGATTATTTGAGTTGTTAATGCAATTTTTTATGGTTTTTTTGTGTTTTTGTGTTGTTCTTGCAGAAAAGTTAGGTTGGCATGATTTTGAAGAAAAATTACATATTTTACTGAAGCATAAGACATACGAGTTCACCTACGACGTAGCCCAAGCAACGAGTCGTAGGGTGCTATCTTAGCAAGAAACAGATACCAAAAGATTAGAAATCTGCTAAATGGAGGTCAACCCTACGAGGCCACCCTATGATTCGTAGGTCTTACTACGACTCGTATAGATGTACTAGTAGCAGGAATCTGAGAGACAAAACTTTGGATCAACAACTAAAGGCATAGACTATGAACTCATACCAGTTGAGTCCAAGATGCCAAGAACCTAATACAAGACACCGATTATGACTCGTAGGTCACTCTACAAGTCGTACCTGTAAGGCATACCAGTTGCCAGCTATCTTTTCTATGTAATTTTTAGGGTTATCTTGTAAACACTATAAATACTTTAAGTTAGGGTTTTATTAGAAAGATTCGAAAATTGAGAAGACAATATCATCTTTGAATACACTCTCAAGGAAACATTTAGGGTTTTAGCTTAGTTTATCATTTTCTCTTGGAAAAATCAATTTGGATGATTGCTAATCTTGCTTTGTGCTTATTATCAATCTATCAAGCTTGTGGTTTGCAGCTTCTGGTGTCTTCAATCTTCATTTCTTTGGGTAAAATTCTCAATCATATATTATATTTGCATTATTGTTAGTTTTGCCTTAGTCATGAGTAACTTGGATTGTGAGAACCATGGGTATTTGACTTG
>JAABOM020096279.1:0-27474 GCA_011800125.2 Solanum clarkiae
CATAGGCTCTTTAGGCTCAAATTATACTCATGCATGCTCATTTAAATGAAATATGTAAAAGTAATAAAAATTCATGTTAGTGTTCATGTAGTATGGCAAAATCATCTATTTAAAATATTTAATTCATAAACATAGTAATTCATGCAAGATTATGTAGAAAATACATTAGAATTTAAGAAAAAAAAACTTTAAGAAACATTCATTGGAGACTCAATTCACTCATAACTCCATCAATTCTGGTTATAGGGCACATGGAAAAACATAATACATATTTAGTTAGCCTTACAAACCTGGATGTTTTGAATCTTGAACCAGTATGGGAAAACTGACAAGGTTATCTTCAAACCCTAGCCTCTCCCTCCCTTAAAAACTTGCTCTAATTTGGAGATAGTATTTTAGTGTAAAGAGGTTGAACTGACATCTTTAGGGATTTATTTAGGTGCAAAACGTCGGGTTTAGACTTTGAAAGGGTGAGAAAGACCAAAATACTCTTTCTTAAAAAGCTGTCAAAAGTCGTCTACGGGCCCATATACGACCCAAAGAAACTTCCACGACCTATAGAGACCCTTCCATAAAATTTTGGGCAAATTTTGGGATCTCCGGATCAATTCCATGAGCCCAATCTACGGCCCGTAAAATATCCTACAACCCATAGATTGGTCTGTAAAGTCTAGGACCAAAAAATGGATTTTCAGAATTTTTTTTCCATGAGTTAGCACACGGGTTGTAATTTAATCCACGGCCCGTAGAAAGTTTCTTATTCCATATGTTTTCCGGAGATATTCAGTAAAAACCGTCATAACTTTTGGCTCTGAACTCCACATGAGTTGAAATAAGTTGCGTTGGAAAGAATAATTTAAAGTCCTTTCATTTTATAAGTCATAGGACACGTAATTCCTTGTGTGTGTAAAGAATCAGATTTTTAAACTTATTTATCTTGTTTAAGGTCGTCCTAGGCCCCATACATCAAGCCAAGTTCAAAGAATTTTCCGTTGGCTAAGTTCGATACTAGTACTGGTAGAAGGGTAGACTTTAAACAAGTATAACTCTTAGTACATTTGGAACTGGGTGGCACATAACATGTCAAATGAAATATCTTTGAGTTAGCTACATAACGCACTTGGTTTTACCTTATCCCGATGTCGGATGAAGGAGTTATAACCGTTTTCGTGAGACCCTTTCGTATAGTGAAGCCCCACATGCACCTAAACGGGAAGGGGTGTCTTGCACGGACTGTGTGAGGTGTATTAATTTGGAAAAGGCCATTTTGGCCTAATCTATGGGGAATGACGATTGGCACGGGCCGTGTGGCTTACCACCACCTATGTGGCTGGTCGTGGGGTGAGTACAAGAGAGGAATAGTGGGCGTTTGGGGGAGTTTTCTTGCTAAGTATTGTGCCACGCCCCTCACCACAACCCGTGGCATGGTGCACGACCCGTGGTCCTTGGTATGGATCTTGGACAACGTTTTCCAACACCAAGTAAGGTGCCATAAGCCTACATATAACCCATGAGGCACCACACGAACCGTGGAAGCCTCCGTGGTCGCGACAAGACATCTTTTTCCAATCGATTTCCAACTTCATTTTTTAGACCAAGTACCTTGTCATGGGCACCCCACACAACCCATGGAGTTCCACACGACTCGTGGGACCTTCCATAGGGCATCTCTTTGCCAATTTTTCCATCCGTTCACTAATGGCATTTTCATAAAGTCTATGTTATGATATGGTTATCTTTAAGTACCAATGTGTGACTTGTTCTCATGTTGATGGAAAGATCCTAAGACCTGAATTTCCCCCATAGAGTGAGTCCTACTTTTTCGTCCTTTAGAACTATGTATTGATTGTTGACTATGCTTCCGAACCGATAATGCGAGTTTTGATATCTTGAAACTTGTTTGGGGACTCTCAAGTTCCCATACGTCGTGTCACATCTAAGCCCTAGGTTCGGGTCATGACAAAGATGGTGTCAGAGCCTTAGGTTTGTAAATGATCCTCAGAGTCCAACATGTCACGTCAAGTAGAATCCTAATCATAGGTGTGAAGTGTACCATGCCTATGAGTGGGATACTACGACGACGTTCTAGCAATTGTCTCACTTTTTCATGTCTTATGTCATGCTATAAATAGTTTGTTTAGCTCTTGACCCTTGATAGTATCCTTACTTTGTTTCAGAAGATGCCTCGTGGTAGACCTACCAGACCAGCTCTACCTAATGAGTGTCAAGCACCTAAAGAGCCTCGAGATGAGCCTATCATTCATGGTAAGTTCCGTTCGAACTTTGTCATGCTTTCCCAAGAGGTGACTACTCAGGCAAGGCAGGCTAACCTTCCTTGGGATTCCACTCCGGAGTGAGAGATTTTGCCCGGATAAATCCTTCGGAGTTCTTTGGGTCTAAGGCTAACGAGGATGCTTAGGAGTTCATTGACGAGTTCTCAAAGTTATTGAATGTCATGGGTGTCACTTTTGAAGAAGACCGAGGTGGTAAAGAATTGGCCTAGACCGTTGACTCCTTCGGACATTCGAAGCTTCCTTGGGTTAGTGGGCTATTATAGAAGGTTCATTGAGGGGTTCTTATCTATAGCCTCTCCACTGACTAAATTGACTCAAAAGAAGGCTAAGTTTGTATGTTCGGATGAGTGTGAGAAGAGTTTTCAAACTTTGAAGGATCAACTTACATAGGCTCCAATTTTGACTCTACCAAATGGCATGGATGGGTTCGTGGTCTATTGTGATGCCTCTTAAATTGGGTTGGGTTGTGTACTTATGCAACATGGTAAGGTGATAGCTTATGCATCAAGTCAATTGAAGGTACATGAGCGTAATTACCCAACTCATGACCTTGAGTTAGCAGCAGTGGTCTTTGCTTTGAAGATTTGGAGACACTATTTGTATGGGGTGCATGTGGATGTTTTCACCAATTACAAGAGCTTACAATATGTGTTCACCCAAAGAGACCTTAATTTGAGACAAAGGAGATGGTTGGAACTCCTAAAAGATTACAACATGAGTGTTCTATATCACCCAGGCAAGGAAAATATGGTAGTTGATGCTCTTAGTAGGCTATCCATGGGAAGTGTGGCTCATGTTGAGAGAGACAAGAGGGAATTGACAAGGGATGTCCACCGTTTGGCTAGATTGGCTGTTAAAGTGGCTGATTCCAATGATGATGGTATACATGTTCTAAATGAGGTCGAATCATCGGTGGTTATTGATATGAAGGCTAAGCAAGATCTAGACCCATCCTTAGTTGAGCTGAAGAAATTGGTTGCCGAAAAGAATGTTGAAGTTTTCTCTTAAGGGGGAGATGGTGTACTTCAATATCAAGATCGGTTATGTGTTCCAAATGTGGATGATCTTAGAAAGGTGATCATGAGCGAAGCCCATAGTTCTCACTATTCTATTCACCCGAGGTGCACAAAAATGTATCGAGATTTGAAAGAGGTGTATTGGTGGCATGGCATGAAGGGCGACATAGCCAAGTTTGTATCTGAATGCCCATATTGTTAACAAGTGAAGGTGGAGCATCAAAGGCCCGATGGGTTGGCTCAAGACATTGAGATTCCTACTTGGAAGTGGGAAGACATAAATATGGACTTTGTGGTTGGGTTGCCTCGGACTCAGAAGCAATTTGATTCCATTTAGGTTATCATCGATCGGATGACTAAATCAGCTCATTCGGTTAAGACTACTTTTGGTAATTGGTAAGGTTTCATGGTGTGCCGAGATCTATAATATTGGATCGGGGTACCCAATTTACCTCCAACTTTTGGAAATCATTTCAAAGGGGACTCGGTACTAAAGTCAAGTTGAGTACCGCCTTTCATCCCCAAACCGATGGACAAGCCGAGAGGACAATTCAGACCTTGGAAGATATGTTGAGGGCTTGTGTGTTAGAGTTCAAAGGTAATTGGAATGACCATCTTCCACTCATCGAGTTTGCTTATAATAATAGCTTCCATGCTAGCATTGGTATGGCACTGTTTGAGGCCTTATATGGTAGGAGGTGTAGATCTCCGGTGGGATGGTTTGAGTTGGGATAAATGCCTTTGATTGTCCTGGACTTGGTAATGGAGGCTATGGAGAAAGTGAAGTTGATTAGAGAAAGGTTGGAGACAGCACAAAGCCACCAAAGGCCCTATTCGGATGTTAAAAAGAGAGACCTTGAATTCCAAGTTGGAGATTGGGTGTTTATGAAGGTCTCACCTATGAAGGGAGTGATGTGGTTTGGTAAAAAGGTGAAGCTAAGTCCCCGGTATGTAGAGCCTTATGAAGTTATTAAACGAATTGGTAATGTGGCATATAGAGTGGAGTTGCCCCCAAATTTGAGCTCTATTCACCTGTTTTTCCATGTGTCTATGTTGAGAAAGATGGTGGGAGATCCTAGCATTATTGTGCCTTTGGAGGCCATTGAGGTGGAAGAGAACTTGTCTTATGAGGAAGTCTCGGTAGAGATTTTGGATAGACAAGTGACAAGACTTCGTAATAAGGATGTAGCTTCGGTGAATGTGCTTTGGAGGAACCAAAATGTGTAGAGTGCTACATGGGAGGCGGAGTTGGATATAACGAAGCGGTACGCCCACCTTTTTCAATATACTCAAGCCTAAGATATTAGGCCCTTTCCTTCTTATTAGTCCCAATTCTTTCCTTCTTAAGTCTCATGGTATTGCATGTGTACATGTGCATTAGAATGGTTTTTTATGGTGTTTTGAATGAATTTATTTTGACATGAGATTTAATTGCTTTGGAATTTCCAATGATGAATTATGCATGGTATTTTGTGTTTGAAAAGTTGCATGTTCCCACCCAAGCCTTTCAATCCTTGTTCTTGCACATTCGGGGACGAATATTCCCAAGAAGGAGATGATGTAAGGACTTGGATTTTCAATCTTATTTATATTGTTTAAGTCCGTCATGGGTCCCCTACGTCAAGCCAAGTTCAATGGACTTTCTGTTGGCTATGTTTGACACTAGTACCAGTAGAGGGTCGACTTTAAACAAGAATACCTCTTAGAACATTTGGAATTGGGTGGCACACGACATGTCAAATGAAATCCCTTTGCATTAGCTACGCATCGCACTTGGTTTCACCTCATTCCGATGTCGGGTGAAGGAGTTATGACCATTTTCGTGAGACACTCCTGTGCAATGAAGCTCCACGGGCACCTATACGGGTAGTGGTGTCTTGTATGGACCGTGTGAGGTGTCTTGAGTTGTAAAAGACCATTTTGGCCTAAGGCGTGGGGCACAACTAGTGGCACTGACCGTGTGGCTTACCACTGGCCGTGTGGCTTACCACTGGGGTGAGTACAAGTGAGGAATTGTGGGCATTTGGGGGAGTTTTCTTGCTAAGTATTGTGCCATGCCCATCATCAAGACCCGTGGCATGGTGCACGATCCATGGTCCTTGGAGTGGATCCTAGGAAACATTATCCAGCACCAAGTATGGTGCCACGAGCCTCCATACGACCCGTTACGCTCCACACGAACCATGGAGGCCTCTGTGGTTGCGATGAGACTCTTTTTCCCATCGATTTCCAACTTCAACTTTTAGACCAAGAACCTTGTCACAGGCACTCCACACGACTCGTGGAGTGCGACACGACCCACGGGATCTTCCATAGGGAACCATTTTGCCAATTTTTCCATCCGTTCACTAATGGCATTTTTGTAAATACTTATTATTCTAATGACCCTTTTTGACTTCCTCGGCTATCTTAACCTTCCTAAAAGACCTAAACAATGTTCCAAATGATATAACTCACTACTCTCATCTCAATCACACTCCCAAATCCTCTCAAGAGCCTCCATTAAGCTCCAATTCAATTTCAAGGAAAATCCAAAAACAAGTTTGGGATTCCAAGACGCACTTCCAAGTTCCATTCTTCCCAAACTCAATTCCAAGGAAACTCTAGGTCTAAGGTATGTGGGTTGATCCTTGACACTCCTCTCAATCAAGGAGACCCAAAATTATTTGTAAGCAATTTCATGGATTTCTAGTTTTTTTTAATTTTGGGTTTTGAAGATTTATGAATTCTAAAATTCTAAGTATGCATCGGTAGTGTTTATTTGATGATTTTAATGTGATTAAACTATATCATGAGGATCTTCTTTGGGGTTTATGAAATTTCAAGTGTGAATGTCCCCTTTAAGACTTCTAAATGCATGGGTGATTACACTATGAATTTAAATGTGGATTTAATTATGTTTTCGATTGAATTGCATATTATATTGTTGATTTTAGATTGAATCCCAATTACTCATGTCATTCTCTCATTATTCATAGCATACGCATTCATGTACATAGGTTATAATGGGAACTATGTTATTGGTTAAGCCCAATTATGTTCTATGATATGATTTTAATAAAATATTGGTTATTACAATATTGTGATCACATATATGTGTTTGATTTTGGCTCTTTGAGCATTTTGGATGCTTGCACCATTTTGTATATGGATGGGATATTCCTATGCATGAGTATAAAGACTAAGAAATTATGTTTTGGCCTTTAAGCCTAAGAATGCATTAGGATGGTTTCAGAAATGATTTACGTCGTTTGAATGTAAGTATGTATGTATGTCTATATATACGTATATCTATTATTGTGGGATAACGACTTAGTACCGATGGAATGGGGGCGTCAGGCTATCCCCAAGGGCCCTCTCCCTTTCCTTGAACTATGTGCCTAGCATAGGTTTCTGATCCAAAGAGGGAGTTGTCCCATAAGGAGAAGAAATGATTTGATTTGTGATTTGTAAAAATCCTATCCGAAGAGAGAGTTATCTCGTAAGGAAGGTTATTCATATGAAGAGGGAGTTGTCCCGTAAGGTGAAGCATGGTCTACCCTTGACAAGTAGATCACCTCTTTACAGATGAGGGGATTTAATCAGGATTCCAAGTAATAGCCATTTGGTCTTACTTATATCGGTTGAGGTCACATCCCCAATATATATATAAACGAGTGCATCATTTGCATTCCATGCATCATGACTTTCATAGCATCTTGTAATATTACATTCTTTCGATATTATGTGCCTTGTCATTTAAAATTGATATGCAGGTTTTGGTAAGTTACATGCCTCGCAGCCCGCATACTTAGTACAATGAAACATACTAACGCATACTCTTGCCTACATGATTTTACCATGTAGGGTCCGAGGACTTTGACCATCCATCGTTCGACTTTTAGATTGGATTCCGGATTTACTTGTAGTTGTGAGTCTTATCTTTTAAGGATGCACCACCATCTATCTACCTATGTTACTTACTTATCCCTATGTATTGAGGGTGAGCCCGAGTTATGTCTTGGCCCCTGACCCATCTAAGTAGAGGCGTTGTTGGATATCCTGTAAATCTCTTAACGTTATATGTTATATGTTACGGTTAAGTCTATGTTATGTATATGGTTATCTTTAAGTACCGATGTGTGACTTGTTGTCATATTGATGGAAAGATCCTAAGACACGAATTTCCCCATAGTGTGAGTCCTACTTTCCCGTCCATTAGAACTATGTGTTGATTGTTGACTATGCTTCTGAACCGATGATGCGAGTTTTGGTATCTTGAGGCTTGTTTGGGGACTCCCGGATTCCCATACGCCATGTCACATCTAGGCCCTAGGTCCGAGTCGTGACAGTGTGCTTGTATAATCTGACACTAGAAACTCAATTTATAGAAAAGTTTTGTACTCGGCTAAGTACTAGAGGTCTTTATGACCTTAATCCACTTCCCACGTATAAGAATGAGGCTTGACACATAGGTACATGCAAGAATGGAGTTATAGGGTGTCACAGTTGCGCTGTAGCTCTAGACAGCACCAGGTTTCATGGGCTAACACCCACAAAAAACTGCTGAAATCACCTGTTTTCTTTTCCTTTTCCCATAAACTATTACCAGGCATCATCCTATGCCGCCGGGCTACCTGCGACTCTTGACGGGTTCATTACGGACCCACTCGCATGATTATTCGAGGAAGTTACATAGGAGCCCATATGACATTTTGGCCCTAGGACTCTTATAGGGCCCAACATAACTTTCTCGAATAATCATATGAGCTCGCCAAAATGTCATATGAGTTGGTTAGTAACTTTATTCAGCAGCGCTAGGTTCCGTAGGCTAACACCCATAAAAAACTGTCGAAACAACTTATTTCCTTTTTCTTGGACCATAAAATCCTATCAGGCGTCTAGTGCCACGGAGCCATTTGGGCCTCTTGGAGGGCTTGTTACAGACACACTCGTACGCGTTTTTAGGAAAATTGCGTCGGAACCCCCCAGAAGCGCCAGATTCCGTAGCTAACACGCACAACAAACTACCAAAATCGCCTAATTCTCATTCCTTGGCCCATAAAATCCTACCAGGCATCCTCCTGTACCACCATGCCATTTAAGACTTTTGGGGGCTCATTATGGATCCATTTGTATGATATTTCAGGAAAGGTTGCTCCGAAGCCCTCGGCAGCGCCAGATTCCGTGGGCTAATGCCCAAAAAAAACTGCCAAAATCACCTGTTACCTATTCCTAGGCTCACAAATCCTACAAGGCATTCTTTGGAACCGTTGAGCCACCTAAGACTCTTAGAGGGCTCATCACAGGTCCACTCATATGACTTTTCGAGAAAATTGTGCTCGAGACCTTGGCAGCACTAGATTTTGTGGGTTAACACCCTAAAAAATCTCAAATTCGGTGGTTTCTTGTTCCTTGCCCATACAATCCTATTAGATGTCCCCGAACATAGTCAGGTTACCTGGGACTCTCGGCGAGCTCGTTATGACGGGAGCTCCTGGCAGTGCCAGATTCCGCAAAATTGCCTCTTTTCTGCTCTTTGGACTATAAAATCCTACCAGGCATCCTCTAGCACCACTGGGCCACTTAAGATGCTTGGAGGGCTTGTTGCAGACCTACTTGTATGATTTTTTGTGAAACTTGTGTTGGAACCCCTGATAGCACCAGATTCCATGGGCTTACACCCAAAAAAACTGTCGAAATAGCATGTTTCCTATCGATTGACCCATAAAATCCTACTAGACGTCCTCGATCCGACGTTTCTAGCCACCTGGACTCTTGGCAAACTCGTTACGGAGCCACACATATGATTTTTTGGGAAAGTTGCGCTGAAGCCCCTGGCAACACCAGATTCTGTTGGCTAACACCCACAAAAAATTGTCTACATCGCATGTTTCCTGTTCCTTAGCCCATAAAATACTACCAGGAGTCCTTCGGAGCCGCCAGGCTACCTGGGACTCTTGGCAAGCTCGTTATGGTCCCTATCGTATGTTTTTTGGAAAAATTGTGATGAGCCTCCGACAGCGCCACGGTCCGTGGGCTAACACCCATAAAAACTGCAAAATCACCAGTTTCCTATTCCTTAGCCATTAAAATTCGACATAGCCTCCTCCGGCACCACCGAGCAACCTGGGATTCTTGGTGACCTCGTTATGGACCACTTGTATGATATTTTAGAAAGTAGCACCGGAACCCTAGCAATGTCATATTTCATGGGTTAATATCCATGAAAAACTATCAAAATCGCCTATTTCTTATTCTTTGGCCCATAAAATCCTACGAGGCATCCTTCAGAGCCACCGGGACACTTGGGACTCTTGGCGGGCTTGTTATGGATCCATTGAATAATTTGTTCAGGAAAGTTGCACTAGAACCCTCGTCAGCACCAGATTCCATGGGTAACACCTAAAAAAATTGTTGAAATCACCTGTTTCCTTTTCCATCTCCCATAAAATCCTACTAGGCGTCCTCTGGCACCGTCGGACCACCTAGAAATCTTGGATAGCTTGTTTGAACCTACTTGTATGATATTTTGAGAAAGTTCCGTTGGATCCTCCGATAGCACCAGATGCCATGGGCTAACACCTACAAAAAAAACTATCGAAATCGCCTGTTTCCTATTTCTTATTCCATAAAATCCAACCAGGCGTCCTCCAGCGAGGTCATTACGAACACATTTGTATGATTTTTCAGGAAAGTTACGTCAGCTCCCTAAGTAATGTCAGGTTCCATAGGCTAAAACACATAAAAACTGCTAAAATAGTTTGTTTCCTTTTCAATGGACCATAAAATCCTACCTGGCGCCCTCCGGCGACGTCGGGCCACCTAGGACTCTTAGAAGGCTCGTCATGGACCCACTTGTATGATTTTTCAGGAAGGTTGTGTCGGAGCCCCTGGCAGCACTATATTTTATAGGCTAACACCCAAAAAAAATATCGAAATCACCTCTTTCCTATTCCTTGGCCCATAAAATCCTACCAGGTGTCCTCCGGCGCCGCCGGCCACTTGGGAATCTTGGAGGACTCATTATGAACTCAGTTGTCTGTTCTTTTAGGAAAGATACATCAGAGCCCTTGGCAGCGCTAGATTCTATAGGCTCACCCACAAAAACTATCAAAATCGCCTATTTCTTATTCCTTGGCCCATAAAATCCTTCAAGACGTCCCCCGGCGTCATTGGGCCACCTATGTCTCTTAAAGGGCTCATTATGGACCCACTCGTATAATTTTTCAAGAAAGTTGCATTGGAGCCCCGGCACCACTAGATTTCATAGGCTAACACCTACAAAAAAAACTGTCAAAATAGACTGTTTCCTATACCTTGGCCCATAAAATCCTTCACGGCATCCGGCGTCACTAGGCCACCTAGGACTCTTAGTGGGTTCATTACGGACCCACCCATATGATTTTTGTAGAAAGTTGAGTCGGAGCCCCCGGCATCACTAGATTTCGTGGGCTAACACCCACAAAAAACTGCTGAAATCGCCTGTTTCCTGTTCTTTGGCCCATAAAATCCTACCAGGCATCCTTTGACGCTGTTGGGCCACCTAGAATCCTTGGTTGGGTCGTTGCAGACCCACTCGTATGATTATTCGAGAAAGTTACGCCAAAGCCCCTGGCAGTGTGAGGTTCTATAGGATAACACTAACAAAAAACTGTCAAAATCAACTATTTCCTTTTCCTTAGCCCATAAAATCCTACCAGGTGTCCTCCAACACCACATGGTCATCTGAGACTCTTAAAAGTCTCATTATGGACCGAGTCATATTATTTTTAAGGAAAGTTGTGCCAGAGCCCCTGATAGTGCCAGGTTACATGGGCTAACACCCATAAAAACTGCAGAAAATTGTTTGTTTCCTTTTCTTTGGACCACAAAAATCCTATCAGACATCCTCTCATGACGCCAAGCCACTTGGCACTCTTAGAGGTCTCGTTACAGACCCACTCGTATGATTTTTTGAGAAAGTTGTACCGGATCCCCTGGCAATGCCAGATTCCGTGGGCTAACCCCCACAAAATTATTGAAATCAGTTGTTTCCTGTTCCTTGGCTCATAAAAAATCCAACCACGCATCCTTTACCACTGTCGTACCACCTGAAACTTTTAATGAGCTCGTTACGGACTCACTTGTATGATATGTTGTAAAAGTTGTACTGATCCCCCTGCAATGCCGTATTCCATGGGCAAATACCCACAAAAAAACTACAAAATTGTATATTTCCTATTCCTTGTCCCATAAAATCCTACCAGGTGTCCACTGGCACTACTGGGCTACTTGGGACTTTTGGCGGGCTCCATAAACCCACCCGTATGATTTTTTATGAAAGTTGTGCCGGAGCCTTTTGCAGCGCTAAATTTCATGGGCTAATACCTAAGAAAAACTACAAAAATCACCTATTTCCAATTTTTTGTCCCATAAATTCTTACCTGGTGCATCCTCCAGTGTTGTCAGAACACTTGAGACTCTTGGCGAGCTTGCTACAGACCCACTCGTATGATTTTTCAAGAAAGTTATATCGAATCCCCTGGAGTGCCAGATTTTGTGGGCTAACACTCACAAAAACTATCGAAAACACTTGTTTCAAGTACCTTAGAACATAAAATTCTACCAGGCATACTCCAGAGCCGCCCTTCCACAAAAGACTTCCAAAATCGCCTGTTTCCGGTTCCATGGCCCATAAAATCCTACCAAACATCCTTTGACACTGTCACGCCACCTAAGACTCTTGCAGGCATGTGAAAGACCCATTTGTATGATTTTTTGGGAAAGATGTATAGGAGCCCCCAGCAGTGCCAGGTTCAGTGGGCTAACATCCACAAAAACTATCGAAATCGTCTTTTTCCTTTTCCTTGGACTATAAAATCCTACCTGGCCTCCTTAGGCGTCGTTGGGCCATGTGGGAATCTTAGCGGACTCACTACAAATCCAGTCATATGATTTTTTGAAGAAGCGCCAGAGCCCCCGACAACGCCTGATTCCGTGGGCTAACACCTACAAAAAAAAACTACTGAAATCGTCTGTTTTCTGTTTCTTGTTTCATAAAATCCTACCAGGCATCCTACGGCACCGCCAGGCCACTTAGGACTCTTAAAGGACTTGTTATAGAATCACTCCTATGATTTTTCTAGAAGGTTGTGCCGGAGTCCCAACAACGCCAGGTTCCGTGGGATAACATCCACAAAAAACTACTGAAATCATCTATTTCCTTTTCCTTGGACAATAAAATCCTACTAGGCATCCTCCGGTGCCATCGGGCCACCTGGGACTCTTAGCAAGCTTGTTACAGACCCACTCGCATGATATTTTGAGAAAGTTATGCTGAAGGACCTAGCAACACCACATTATGTGGGCTAACACCCACAAAATACTGTCAAAATCATTTGTTTCCTATTTCATGGCTCATAAAATCCTACCAGGCATCCTTTCGCTGTTGCCACGCCACCTGAGGATCTTGGCAAGCTCATTATTGACCCACTCGTACAATTTTTCGGTAACGTTGCACCAAAACCCCCAGCAGCACCAGATTCCGTGGACTAACACCGACAAAAAGACTATCGAAATCGCTTGCTTCCAGTTCGTTAGCCTGTCAAATCCTACCAGACGTCCTTCGACACCTTCGAGCCACCTAGAACTCTTAGCGAGCTTATTACGGACCCACTTGTATGATCTATTAAGAAAGTTACATCAGTGAATCAGCATCAGTCTCTAGTCCGATCCCAAATTCGACAACGTTCTCTCTAGGAGGACGGATTTATTTCATTAAACCATCGATTATACCTTTCATAGCTACATTTTGGGAAAACATGGACTATCTGGAGGTTTATAGTATGAGGAAGGAGGAAGGCTATTTTTGGGAAAAAATGTTGAAAATTGAAGAACCAGGTCCTTTGTTCCTTAAACAGAGTAAATGTGGTTTGTTTTTTCCCAAAAGCGATAAAAATGGATGTGTGGTTTATGATGATTCGACTCAAAAGTTGAAAGAAGTTCTTGGTGGAATAATAGAATCAAAATGAAAGATGAAAGAATTTAGAATTATTGGCCTCAAGTTTCCTTTTTTATTGATCGAACCAATGAAAAGGCTTTAATTAGAATTTATTTTCTCCTAATGCTACCGTACAAGTTTAATTATTTTTCTGTTTCTTCATTATAGTTAACTATTCTTTTGATCAATCTTCTTAGTGTGTTGTGATGCGCTACCCTGTTGAACTCCAATCTAGTTGCATATAGTATTGACCCTATGAATCCTAAATATCATCAACACTATGTCCAGCTGAAATTTGTATCAATTAGGAACTCAATCAAATATTTCTCCAACTTGGTTCAATACTAAATAAAATAAATAGAGAAGTTTTGTAAAGACGTCGAAAATAAACTTTCATGGTAATATTGCAGCATGTGTAGGCTTTCAATGCAGTAAAATTGCCCCTAGACTAATTCAACGCTACATGATGTTCAAGGTCAATAACAAGTAAACACACGAGTTACTACCTGACATAATATTAATCAGCTACACAAACTAAACAAAAGGATGAAGAATTTAGCATGAGTCATAACCCTTTCTAGTAGGTTATGGGTAGCACATAAGGGTAAAGAAATAGTGTGGTTCATAACCCCTTCATGTGAGCTACATGGCATAACCTCAATCAATAGTATATTGCATAAGCTCAACAAGAGTACATAACCTCATCAAGAGTATCATAACCTCATCAAGAGTACATAACCTCATCAAGAGTAGCATAACTTCATCAAGAGTACATAACCTCATCAAGAGTACTATAACCTCATCAAGAGTAACATAACCTCATCAAGAGTAGCACAACCTCAAACATGAGTACATTGATTCGTACATGAGGGTAAGGTGTACAACATAGCTCATACCCTCTTCATGTAGGAATTGGCCTTGTACTAGAGAGTAAAGTATATAACACATTCATAATCCCCTTCTAGTAGACTTCACAATTTGCAAGGGCATAGATCTTAGCAAAAGGACTCAATAACCCATCGCAACATTTCACTTCAAACAACAAGGAAAGACCTTCTCCATTTTCTCAAGAGCACAACAAACATGGAAACCTAACAATCTACTTGCAACACCATAGGTACTCTTTCAAGAAGTAACTCATACAAACATTTTTATCATCATGATATAGTCTATCATATACATGCATTACTTCCATAGTCCTTTCATCATCATTTCATCATAATATAATCATCATATAGCCACTCAAATCATAGGACATGCATTGGACCAACAATTCCTCAAGAACCCTAAGCTGGACGTTTTATCAAACACTTGGTGGGTGTGTAATGCTAGTATAAAATCATGAAATATAAAGATAAAATCATGCAAGAAAATCTGTTGTAAAACCATCAATTGACACCTTAAAACACCCTCAATCAATATACATCAAAATTCCTCATCAATTCTCACAATATATCTTAGACTAATAGCTCAAAACATGCTAAAACAATCACACCTTCATGAAAGCCCAACGTAGTGTACAATGAAATTCATAATAAGTAAGATTCATGAGTAAATCAACTTTAAATCATGAAATTTTAGGTAAAAGGAAGCTTGGGCATCATGGGTGAAAGGAACCCATGAAAGAAACCCACGTACCTTGACTTTAGAGATTTTTATGAAGAAGATTTGAAATGGAGACTTGAAGCTTGAATGAAATCCTTAGATCCGGAAAGAGATTGGGACACTTGAATCTTGAGGAGGACTTAGGGCTTGACTTGGTTTCTTTGAATTCCCACAAGACTTCATGAAAACCTTGAGAATGAATAGAGAATTTGATGAAGATTAGAGAGGATTTTGAGAGATTTTTGGTTGGTTTTTAGGGCTCAAAACGGCTAGACAATGAGGGATTTTCGTGTATATAGGTATATGGTGATTACCCAATTGCCCTGGAGTAAAAAAAGAACAATCTTTTGGATATTTTTGTACTAGTCCTCGTTAGGTCCACATCACGAACAGCTACTGTTTTTGCGAAGTTTCACAAAAAATTATTTTTCTTGACACAGATAAAGTATACCTTGTAGATACTCATTTTCCCATAAAATTTTTCCCTCTGAACAAGAATATGAAGTCGGATTTGTTAAACTCTATACGAATTTTGAGATATTGAAAAATATTGCATCATAGGGTCTTCTTGAGCTACGTAGAGGGGTGTTTAAATATCCCTGGTTTGAGATATAAGGGAATTATGATTGAAGGGGTATTCCTAGGCAAGTGTAGGGCGTTTCAATATCTCCCCCTTGGGAACACTCGTCCCCGAATGTCGAAGAAACCTACATAAGAAGAGTAATTATGAAGAAATTAGCCCCGACAAGAATGCAACAATGCGCTTAAACACCATTTTCAAAATCTCAACATAAGTGTCAAAATCATCATGAACTTATCCACATAAACATGGATGCATGCAAATGACATAGGGGCTAAAACATAAGACATGGAATCATAAAAGGACTTGACGTGTTATCATAAGCTTGAATAGAATGAAGGAGGTACGGATATTGCTTCACCTTGCCCGCTCTGGCTCCCTGAGAGATACTTTCGACTTGACGATTCTTCCAAAGGGCCTTGACGAACACTACACCATTATCAATCAACTTGTTCAACCTTTCCATCAGGACCTCTTCCTAAGTCAACTTATCCTCCACAACACCCACAATCTCACGAGTTCTATAGGACTAGAGTCACCACCATATCCCTTCAACCTAGAAGCATGAAAAAAATCCAGACAAACCATAACCATATCCCTAGTTAATTCCAATCTTATACAACCTTACCAACCTCCCTCTACATTTTGTAAGGACTCACAACCCTAAACTCATTTGTCAACCTTAATCACACATAACCCACTTGGTACCATAAACCACCTCAAGACATCCAATCCATCAAACTAAATTCCATCAGGATCATAAGGTAAGAATTTATGTAATAAGAACATGAAAAAACCCTTAAAAGCCTTTTTAGCACCAATAGACCCACATAGCCAAATCTCACTAGCAACAAGGAACAATGAAACGATTATCAGTCAACTCTAACACACACAAGCCACTTAGTACCAAATGTCACTATCTCTCACTTGGGAGACAACCTCCACTCAACCATCCCTCACCAAGACCTCCAACTCTATCAAGACAGAAATCAAAACCTTATTTTACTAGACCCCCTTCAACCATAGAAGATTCAGAACCATCAAAGCTCTTACACCACCACTCTCAACCTCACTCAACCTAGTCAACCAGTGAACTCCTCCAACCACCTTCTTGCCACCTAAAGGTCTCCACTCCCCATAATTATCAAGCAACCTCACCTAATCAAAATTCACAATGTCACCCTCACACGACTCACAAGCTCTCTGCACCTTAGAAAGCAATTAATACATCATCACCAAGAACCACCACAATCATAACAAGGTAGGGATTAAAGATACTTTCATGAGACATGATCGGTGCATAAGTAAACCAAAAGACACCACCCCAAATACAACATACCGGAAAGGACATTCAATAGCTCATTGGTCACCAGAAATAACCCAATAGGGATAACCTAGGCTCAACACCGCTAACTTTTACAAGATGATAAATGCAATCCCTTGGAGATCAATTGTACCATAAAACAAGAGATGGAGTTACCCCTTCACTATCACTCAAAGACGGGTTGAAAAAAGGAGTTGGGATTTAACTCTATAGGCCCCACCATCAATAAATACACAGCATACGTGCAACTAATCCAACCCATGAATGACATCAAAGTTCACCACATCGAATCCAACAAGTCACAAGGCAAGACTTAATGAAATAAGAATACGGATCAATATCGATGAACCTTCTAGCAACAATAGACTCAACAAAGGTGTAGACACCAAGGTTTACATAACCACCTGGAACATACACGAAGCCTACAAGCAACAAGAGGAAAAATGAAGGGAATAGGGACACCCGAACCTTCCCAAGCATACACATCAAAGTCAAAGAAACTCACCTTGGCCTTGAGGATGGCCCTCCTTGCCCTTGTTCCAGATATAGGGCAATTAATAAGCTTATGACCTTCTGTCCTACACCCGTAACATGCTCTTGAATTCTTTAAGCAGTTGCCATTATGATGCCTTTCACATTTTGCGTATTTTGGAAAACTCATTCCACCACCGCTTTCTTGGAACCGGTCATCCTCAAACTGAGCCTTCTTAGACTTCCCACTCCTTTTCTTTCTAAGCTTTTCCACCTCTAGTTGTTTGGCATAGGTCATCAAATGGGATAAGTCCATATCACTAATCAACATACATACCGGCACTCTTCACTCACCAAGTCGGACACACCTATCACGAACTTGCTCAT
The DNA here is from genome assembly GCA_011800125.2 of Solanum clarkiae. Classification (NCBI taxonomy): domain Eukaryota; kingdom Viridiplantae; phylum Streptophyta; class Magnoliopsida; order Solanales; family Solanaceae; genus Solanum; species Solanum clarkiae. The sequence goes on from JAABOM020096279.1 coordinate 17,639, forward strand.
TCTATCCCTTGGGTCGGCAACCAAGTGAGGAGCATACTTAGAGAGTTGGTTAAACTTGAGGGCATACTCATTTAACACTTATTGACCCTTGGCTCAAATATATAAATTCTATCAATTTGGCTTCCCTAAGATCAAGAGGGAAGAATCAACTAAGGAAAGCCACCTTAAACTCCTCCCAAAGAACCACATTGTGAATTCCCTTCTCCTCCCTCCATTGGTTGTACCATGTATATGCTACTCCCTTGAGTTGGTAGGCCACCAACTCCGCCTTATCTTCCGATGTAATACCCATGATAGTCAATACCTTATAAATCTCATCAACAAACTCTTGTGGGTCCTCATCCACCTTTGACCCATAGAACTCTGGCAGGTTCATCCTCATGAAGTCTCTCACCCAAGAAGCTGTTTTAAGGGCATGATGGGTTTGGGCCCCTTGGTTGATTTGATTGGCCACAACTTGAGCAAGTAAAGTGAGAGTCTCCCAAAGCTCTCCATTAGCCAGTTGTCCCTCAGGAGCGCGGGCTCATCCTCGTCTTTGGTTAAGCATGATCAACTAGCATGGTAAAGAACAATTGTTAAGGAGGGGGGAACCTACTTCAACTCTATAGCACGACTTAGAACATTAAGAAGAGAAACATTTCCTAAAACGTTTCATAGCCTCCTACTCATAGTTGCGGTGCATAACAAAACCATGAATAAGACTCTAATCGACGCGGTGTGTTGAACTCCAATGATCTAACAACCTAGTGCTCTGATACCACCTTTGTCATGATGCAAGCCTAAGGTCTAGATGTGACCAGCGAATGAGGAATCTGAAGGAACCCCAAACAAGCCTCATAGCATATCATTACACATACTTGATAATGAAATCAATTAAAATAACAACAAGGGGCAAGCATAAACATGGGGTATTGGGACTAAGGGAGAGATAGGGTAAAAGAGTAATACTTAAATACCATAGATGAATCAAGCTCAAGCATAATACACAACTTTTCCAACAACACCTCTAATCATAGATACTTAGCGAGGGCCAAGACAAATCAACCGAGGTCACCCTCATAGTCAAAATAGCAATATGGAAGAAAGTATCAATACATAGCTTAAGAAACATAGGCCAATGTCCCTGGAATGAAGGACTCATAAAAAAGATTGAGTGAAACTGTACTAGCCACGTGGGTGGAGATGCTCAAGTGGGGCTCTGGTTCCTACATGGTGATATCATGTAGGCATAGAGTATTTGTTAGTATGTTGGAATGTACTAAGTATGCTGGATACAACGCAACATTAGATAAGCGATATAATCAAAATGCATAATTATAACAAGAGATAGTACATTAGCAACATCGAATGCATGAACAGTGCTTGTAGAAAAAAACATTCTTGAAAATAATCATTCTTAGATAACTAGTTTAACCCATTAAGATACCATGATTAGATCATCCAAATACCTTGTACTAGAGGGTGAAGGATTTAGCATGAGTCATAACCCTTCTAGTAGGTAATGGGTAGCACATGAGGGTAAAGAGGTAGTGTGGTTCATAACCCCTTCATGTGAGCTATATGACATAACCTCAATCAATAATATATTGCATAACCTCAACAAGAGTACATAACCTCATCAAGAGTATCATAACCTCATCAAGAGTACATAACCTTATCAAGAGTAGCATAACTTCATTAAGAGAACATAACCTCATCAAGAGTAGCATAACCTCATCAAGAGAGCATAACCTCATCAAGCGTAGCATAACCTAATCAAGAGTATCATAACCTCAAACATGAGTACATTGATTCGTACATGAGGGTAAGGTGTACAATGTAGCTCATAACCTTTCATTTAGTAATTGACCTTGCACTAGAGGGTAAAGTATATAACATGTTCATAACCGCCTTCAAGTAGGCTTCACAATTTGCAAGGGAATAGATCTTAGCATAAGGACTCAATAAGTTATAATAACATTTCATTTCAAATAACAAGGCAAGATTTTCTCCATTTTCTTAAGAGCACAACAAACATGAAAACCCAACAATCTACTTGAACACCATTGGTACTCTTTCATGAAATTAACTCATACAAACATTCCTATCATCATCATATAGTCATCATATACATACATTACTTCCATAGTCATTTCATCATCATATAATCATCATACGGCCACTCAACTCATAGGACATGCATTGGACCAATAATTCCTCAAGAATCCTAATCCAAACATTTTATCAAAGAATTGATGGATGTGTAATGCTAGTATAAAACCATGAAATATAGAGATGAAATCATGTAAGAAAATCCATTGTAAAACTATCAATAAACACCTTGTAACACCCTCAAGCAATATACATCAAAATCCCTCATCAAATCTCACAATAGATCTTAGATTCATAGCTCAAAACATGCTAAAACAATCACATTTTCATGAAACCAACATAGTATTCAAAGCAATTCATAATAAGTAAGACCCATGAGTAAATCAACTTTAAATCATGCAATTTCAGTTAAAAGAAAGCTTGGGTATCGTGGGTGTAAGGAACCCATGAAAGAAACCTACCTTGACTTTGGAGATTTTCTTGAAGAAATTTTGAAATGCACACTTGAAGCTTGAATGAAATTCTTAGATTCGAAAATTGATTGGGTTATTGAATATTGAGGAGGACTTGGGGCTTGACTTGGTTTCCTTGAATTCCCATCATACTTCTTGAAAACCTTGAGAATGGATGGAGAATTTGATGAAGATTAGAGAGGATTTGAGAGGTTTTTGGTTGGTTTGTAGGGCTCAAAACGGCTAGACAATGAGAGATTTTCGTATATATAGGTATAGGGTTATTACCCAATTTCCCTGGTGTAAAAAAGAATAATTTTTTGGAAATTATTGAACTAGTCCGCGTCGTGGACCCATCGCGGACAACTACTATTTTTGTGAAGTTTCACTAAAAATTATTTTTATCGTCACAGATAAAGTATCCCTTGTAAGTACTTGTTTTCCCATAAAATTTGCCTTCTGAACAAGAACATGAAGTCGGATTTGCAAAATTCTGCATGGATTTTGAGATATTGAAAAACATTGCATCATGGCCTTTTTTCGAGCTACGTGAAGGGGTGTTTAAATATCCCCGATTTGAGATATAAGAGAATTGTGATTGCAGTGGTATTCCTAGGCAAGTGTGGAGCATTTCAAGCCCTATATGCCCAGCGACATGATATAAAAGTGAAAAAGAGCGCCCGCTAAGATAGTAAACCTTATTTTTAAACCTAGAGCATGACATAGATTATGAAGAAGTGAACAATTTCCTAAAACGCCTCATAGCCTTCTATTCATAATTGTGGCATTCTTCACAACCATGTACAACACTCTACTTGACATGGTGTATTAGATTTTCAAAGACCATTTGAAACGACCCAAAAAGTGCCTGAAAATGTGCCTTCAAAATACTCGGAATCTTAATTTCCATATATCTCAAAATCCAAGCATGCTATCAAAAATCCAACTTCATATTTTTGTTCAGAGGTTCAAATTGAGTGGGAAATGGGTCTAAACCCGATTTTAGAGCAAACTATCACAATTTTATTTTCCCAAAAATCGAATTTCCAGAGAGATTTTCGCGCCTCTGGCGCTACGCGCCAAGGGACACCACAGTATATTTTTTTGGGTAGTTTTTCAAGTTGGGTTCAAGGCTTTTGGATCTTGGGCTTAACCGTTTCCAAATATGAAAATGCCTATATTTAGCCTTATTTCACCCTCATATCTTTCAAGACATTCCTAAACATTCACTCAAACACTTATCCAATATTTTATCTCCTAAATTCAAGTCTCAAACTCATTCGGATTTCAACGTTCTCATTCAAGCTTCAAGTCTCCATCTCCAATATTCTTCAAGGATTCTCCAAAAGTCAATGTATGTGGGTTTCTTTCATGGTTTCTTTCGCCCATGATACCCAAGCTTCCTTTTGCCCTAAATTGTATGATTTAAAGTTGATTTACTCATGGGTCTTATGTATTATGAATTTCACTATGCACTATATTGGGGTTTCACGAAATTATGACTGTTTTAGCATGTTTAAAACTATGAATCTATTATCTAATGTGAGATTTTACGAAGGCTTTTGATGTATATTGCTTTAGGGTGTTACCAAGTATCTATTGGTGGTTTTATACTAAATTTTCTAGCATGATTTTACTCTTGAATTGCATGGTTTTGCAGTAGCACTACATACCCACCAAGTGTTTGATAAAATGTTCGATTATAGTTTTGTTGAGGAATTGAAGCCTCAATGCATGTCTTATGAGTTGAATGACTACATGATGATGAAAGGAAGGTATGTATATGATATTATCTCTATGATGTGGGGAAAATGTCCAAGCCTCACTCGGGAGGTTGTAGGCCTGGGTAACCTTGTTGAGGGGTTTGTACCTCGATTGCCTCGCTCAGGAGATAGCAAGCCCATGCAACTATGTTGAGGGGTTTGTACCTTTATAACCACATTGGGTGGTTTGTACTCCATCAACCACGTTGGGGGGTTTGTGGATCACCAATCATATGAAGGAGTTTATTCCTCATGCGCTTCTCCAAGGAGGTGGTAGGCCTTAAATAAGTGGTCTTTCCTTTCACATGGATTATATTCTATATAAGCATGGTTTTACTTCAAGCATCATTCATACATGTCATATTGCTATATGTTTATTCATTGTTTATATTATGTATTTTGATTATTGTGCTTATCACTTGTTGCATTACATCCTACATACATAGTACATTCAATGTACTAACGCATACTCTATGCTTACATGATGTCACTATGTAGGAAACGGAGCCCCGCTTAAGCATCTCCATCTACGTGGCTAGTACGATTTCCACTCTGGGGATGTTGCTTATGATCTCTTGCTATGTTCTAAAACTATCTTCTTTTACGTATACATTGACTATAAAGGTGAGCTCAGCTGCTTGTCTTGGCCCCCGCTCTTATCTATGTAGTAGAGGTGTTGTTGGACATATCATGTGTAATGTTATGAGCTTTGACTCTTGATGTCTATGATATGGGAGTTGTGCCTTACCTCCATTGTCCCTATTTTACAATATTATTGTTGTATTTTATTGCTTTCGCGACCAAGGATGTGTAATGATATGTTAAGAGGCTTGCTTGGGGTCCCTTCGGGTTCCTCTTGCGTCGTTCATGTCTAGGCCTTAGGTTTGGGTTGTGAAAATATTAACAACCTAGTGCTCTGATACCAAGCTTTCCATGACCCAAGCCTATGGCCTAGGTGTGACACAGCGAATGGGGAGCCCGAAGGGACCCCAAAGGTACCCCAAACGAGCCTCTTAGCCTATCATTCACACATCCTTGGTTGCGAAACATAATGAAACAACAAGCAAGTAATCAATAAATCTAAGGGAAGCGGGACTTGAGAATTCCATCTTATTATAAACATACAACAAGCATAGAGGGAAATAAGGGACTAAGGGAAGTCTTTCATAATAACATAGATGTAATAGGAGTCAAGCGCGATACATAAGTATGCTTATCAAATAACACCTTTAATATGAGCGGAACGGGGGCCAAGACATCTCCTGGGCTAACCCTCGAAGATAAGTATCCAAAATTAGATAAGTCTTAGCAAGAGCATGAAAATAAAGTAGATATTGTCCCCAGAGTTGAGGACTCACCCAAAGCTATCTTCAAATAGTCCGCTAGCCATGTGGAGAGGGAGGATGAATAGGAGCTCCGGTCCCTACATGGTTAGATCATGTAGGAAAAAGTATGTGTTAGTAGTTGCAATGTACTAAGTATGCGGGTACAATGCAAAAAAGGACATTAGTCACAATAAACAAGATGCATAAGTATAATCATTGCATATACAATGAATATGACATGTATGACGAATGCTTGAACAAAAATAAGCATGGATATAGTAAACCTTGCATAACATATCATACATATGTGGGAGGAGACCCTAGCTGACTTATAAGACCAAATGAGCTACTACTTGGAATTCCAATGTTCACTCCATATGGAATGAAGGAGTGGTCCACTTTTCGAGGTGAACCAAACTTGACCCCACATTGTGGGTAACTTGTCCTAGTTGGATCCACTAGTAAAAGCCCATTTATGAAAATCACATAAACCTTTCGTAGTACATAGTTAAAAGACCAAGACTTTATATAAGGACCCCTTGGGTCGAGCCCCCATCTTAAGCCTTTTTTGGTGCTAAGTCTAATCCCACGAAATACTTGACATAGTCATAAATTTAATCATAACTTGAATAACTTGTAAAAGCATGATCATATGGCATGATCATAGGCTTAAAATCATACAATTCAAGAGTATAAGACAAGAGAGGAGTAAAATCAATTCATTTTGAAGTCATGCAAATCCACCCACTAACGTTGTAGTAAAACCCTCATTTGTGTGTCATGAAATTTATCTTAAAAATTCACAATCTTTTATGATTTTAATAGTTCATAATGCATAGTAGGAAGTACCCATGACGAATCTAATCTTAAAATCATCAAATTTCCTAAAAAGAGAGAGTTGGGCTCCATGGGTGAAAGGACCCATGGATGAAGATCCACATACCTAAATCTTGGAGCTTCTTGAAGAAAGATTTGAGGAAGACTTGACGCTTGAATTGGGTTCTTAAAATCCAAAGCAAGTTCTTGAGATTCTTGAATTTTAGTGGGATAATTTATGATGTTTTGGAGAGGATTTGAGAGATTTTAGAGAGCTTTTAGGGTTGAAAAATGGCTAAAGAATGAGGTTTTCCTGTCTAAATAGGCATAGGGTTATTACCCAAATGGCCTTGAGCTAAACTAGAAAATTAAGGAACCTGATGAACTGGTCCACATCTAGTGCGAGAAACGGACTTGCAGCGGACCAGTGCATTTCACTAGCCCTCGTCCAGTCCGTGACGCAGACTGGTCTCCTACCCTCACTGTTTCAGCTCCCATAGCAAAAAATTATTTTCTGGTATAGGTCATCTAAAAATCGAAGGCCACCCATTTCCTATACAATTTTTCCCCCTGAAAAAAAATATGAAGTCGGATTTACAAAATCATCACGAATTTTGAAATATCCAAGAAATAAACCATAGGACATTTTTGAAGTACGTGAGAGGTGTTATAGTGAACATTTGCATAAGATCAATCACTGCAATCCAATAATGTTTTCCTGGTATTTTGAAATTAAAAGACTGCTGAGTATATGAGACAGGGTTAGTAACTTCTAACGGAAAGGATGGTTAACTGTTGACGATGGTGAAGAAATATTCTTCTTTCTGTAGCTGCATCTGTCTCACTAGGTTGGCCAAGATCATTCAACTCAACATGTAAAACGCCATCATTTTTTCCCCTGCCCGAGTGCATTAAACCCCTACTTCGCTTAGATTGTTCATTGTTAGAATATACTATTAATAATGTGATTTAGCTATAGTATTATATTTTTTATACAAAGTCTGATCGTTTCATATGATTTAATAAAATTTCTTTACATACATTATTGTACCTACATGTGTATATTTTACTTTTATAATAGACAATTTAGTGTGTGGAGTCATTTGGCTCATACATGGAAGATTAAAATTGTTGGTCCTTATGAGTTATAAATATATGTTCATAATCGAAGATAAAATTGGACAAACATCTTGATAACTGTAACACAAGATTAGATATAGGTTGATCTTGATTATGACAATAGCTTCATTCTAACTTCTTATGATAGTGCAATTTTTCTTTGTATTGAATGGACCGAATTGAGAAGCTTTTTTATGTTTTGAATATTCATACTACATCTTCTCGAAATCATTAAACGTACTTATACTCTTCACCTTGATATAATTGTTATGATCAACTAATTTGTTTATCATCTTGATCTATCTAAAGGTGAGCCCCTACAAGGTTCAATATATTCCTGATAGATTGGACAATGACAAATCGTATTTGTGAAATAACACTAGTTGATGGAATCCATGTCTCAATTTTGATATTGATGATACCCCTTTATGATTGCTTAGAAGTTTTCATGTGAAAATCCTGTAGGGGGATTATATATATTTGTCACATGAAATAAATTAAGCATAGTAATGAAAGATTAAATTAATCAATGAATTTAAATTATTAGAGATTTAATTTAATTGATTGGTATCGATAATTCTAGCATGGGGAGTTAAATATAATTTAATGTTGGATTTTGAAATTAAGTGGAGCAGTGCAACTATGGATTTTTTGTGGAATAATCTATTATTTATTATGGTAGGATCAATGCATTCATTAACAAATTAATGTCATGATTAGAAGCCTTTGGTATTGAATATGTTGTCCCTAAAATGTCGATTAATTATATATTTAAGGAAAATAAAATGGAAGACTCTAGAAGTATTAAAATATTTTTTATTAAACTTCTAGATATGTTTCTTTGTTAAAACAAGGAGACCTTTTTAGTTGAGAAAATACTACCTCATATTTTTTGATATCGATTAAGGAACGTGGATAAAAAGGAGTGGCCTCTCTCATAGTCTCTTACTGGTTTTAAAATTCCAAAAAGATACTGCACTTACTGAAGCATAATCTAGTTTTATTAGAAGATTGTAGACCTAGAGACTGCTACTTTGAACAATCTTTATGCAAGTTTCAAAAGGTTAGTGAATTCTTTTCACGAATTTGATATATGTTATTTAGTTAACTTGTAAGTTTTGTGATTATTTGCATGCTTCCGCTGCCTAGCTTCCATCAATTAGTTCACGAGCCAATCTACATATACTAGATAATGTATGTTAAAATTAGTATACATATGAAATCAAAAGTTACTAATTTTTGCATCAGCAATCTTGAAAATTATGTAATTAGTCATAAGTTCATACGCTATAACCATGAATTAAAATATGTAATCAAAAATTGTAGCTTTCTGTTGGACTATGATTTTGTTCTTCTTGGTTTATGCTAATGAAATATATATCATTTTTGGCTTAGATTGTGGATAGGTATTTAGTTGTTTTAATAATTCTGCATCAGTGGTTAAGAACGAATTTCTTCAATTAACAATTATCATATCAGTGGCAGACTAAAGATAAATAAAGGTGAAAAATCTCAATTAAAGCTAATCAAAATAAATCAACAGGACTAGTATGAAAGACACTAGTTAGACAATATCCAAGTCATCAATCCCAAATCTAGTCTATGAAGCCTCTATTTAAGTTCTCTAGATGGTGCCATGACAGAACCATAGCTACCTCAAAACAAAATAAACAAGTTTAAAAGTCCAACTCTGAAGATACATGAAATACTATGCATCCCCCGAACTCGAGGAGGATTCACCAATCAGTTGGAATAAGAGAAAGATCTTCAGTGGAGCGCCTGTTGATGATCTCTGGTATGTAAAATAGCTAACTGAAATAGATATAGATAGAATAAAAATAACTCAAAAATGCTCAATCAAGATGTCAAACGCCTACCTAAAGCAAGAATAAAAACTGAATAATGACCAATCAATACAATCCAAATCAATCAGGTCCAATCAAGTCAGAGTTCTATCAGTATGGAACCTATCTGGGAGTTTCTCTTATCCGAAAATATTAACTCATGAGCCAGTGATTGTACAACAATCTCATTGATGTTGCCACAACCGTTCGGTACTTGCCAGGATAATAAACGAATTGATCCATAATTGATTCAATCGACCAAGTCCTTTATTGTTTCAGGGACCTATCAAGAAGAACACCCGGCTTAATAGTTTCACCCCTCCTCTATGCTTGATGACATATTTATTTCGTTCGAGTTAGACTTTCTCTTACTCAATTCGATGCTCGATAATCCTCCCAAAACTAAATGCTCATAAGACAATCGCT